>CM070028.1:8575362-8651417 GCA_036247105.1 Cirrhinus mrigala
TGTCATGATCTGGGCTGTGGGGCTTCCCTTAGCCACCTGAGGTCGCTGTTTTCCCTTCCCTGCACTGCACTTCCCTGATTGTACACCTGTCTGGTCATTAGCACTCATCTAAGCTCTCACCTGTTCACAATTATCTGGTCTATAAGAACTCTCATTTCCCACTACTCATTCTGGCTGCATTGTCTTCGTGTGTGTTCCTCCGTTTTGATCATGTTTTAGATTGTGTTTCTGTTCTGTTTATTTTGATCTTGATTCTAGTCGTGTTGTGCCGTGTTTGGCCTTTTGGTTTATGTTTATTTGTGTTTTGTTGAATTAAAATTCCCTTCCCTGCATTTTGGACCCAGACCTCCTTTTGCCCGTGACAGAATGCAGCCAGCAAGGATGGGTCCAGCGGGGAGGAATTTTTTCAGGGAGGCGGCGTCCCCCCGTTTGGCGGCGGCGACCACCCTTTCTGTTCCCGAGACGGCGGGGATGTCCTTTGAGGCGGCGTCGGCCGCTCGTTTCGAGTTCATCTACGCCTGTCTGGCGGGGATGGACACCTGTAGGGCCGAGGCTGTGCAGATGCGGCCCTGCTTTCTGGCGGGGGCGGAGACGCTCTTCCGCGGGCAGGCGGCGGCGACCGCTATCTCTGTTCCTGATGCGGCAGCGACCGCTATCTCTGTTCCCGAAGTGGCGGCGACCGCTATCTCTGTTCCTGACGCGGCGGTGACCGCGCTCTCTGTTCCGGACGCGGTGGTGACCGCTATCTCTGTTCCGGACGCGGCGGTGACCGCTCTCTCCGTTCCGGACGCGGCGGCGACCGCTATCTCCGTTCCTGACGCGGCGGCGACCGCTATCTCCGTTCCTGACGCGGCGGCGACCGCTATCTCCGTTCCTGATGCGGCGGCGACCGCTATCTCCGTTCCTGACGCGGCGGCGACCGCTATCTCCGTTCCTGACGCGGCGGCGACCGCTATCTCCGTTCCTGACGTGGCGGCGACCGCGATTTCCTGTCCGGACGCGGCGGTGACCACGCTCTCTGTTCCGGACGCGGCGGCGGCCGCGCTCCCCGTTCCGGACGCGGCGGTGACCGCTCTCTCTGTTCCGGACGCGGCGGCGACCGCGCTCTCTGTTCCTGACGCGGCGGTGACCGCTATCTCTGTTCCTGACGCGGCGGCGACCGCTATCTCCGTTCCTGATGCGGCGGCGACCGCTATCTCCGTTCCTGACGCGGCGGTGACCGCGATTTCCTGTCCGGACGCGGCGGCGACCGCGCTCTCTGTTCCTGACGCGGCGTTGACCGCGCTCTCTGTTCCGGACGCGGCGGTGACCGCGCTCTCTGTTCCGGACGCGGCGGCGACCGCGCTCCCCGTTCCGGACGCGGCGGTGACCGCTCTCTCTGTTCCGGACGCGGCGGCGACCGCGGACGTTCCACTGGTGGCGAGGCCAGCACACGTTCCCCTGGCGGCAGTGTCCACTGACGTTCCTCCGTTGCACGGGCCTGGCCCGCCATCCCTCCCCCGATGCACCTTCCACCGTTCCTCCTCCCTCCAGACTTTTTTTATTTTTTTTTTTTTTGGGAACGTCTGGAAGCCGTTCCCTTGAGAGGGGGTACTGTCATGATCTGGGCTGTGGGGCTTCCCTTAGCCACCTGAGGTCGCTGTTTTCCCTTCCCTGCACTGCACTTCCCTGATTGTACACCTGTCTGGTCATTAGCACTCATCTAAGCTCTCACCTGTTCACAATTATCTGGTCTATAAGAACTCTCATTTCCCACTACTCATTCTGGCTGCATTGTCTTCGTGTGTGTTCCTCCGTTTTGATCATGTTTTAGATTGTGTTTCTGTTCTGTTTATTTTGATCTTGATTCTAGTCGTGTTGTGCCGTGTTTGGCCTTTTGGTTTATGTTTATTTGTGTTTTGTTGAATTAAAATTCCCTTCCCTGCATTTTGGACCCCGATCTCATTTGTAGTACATCGAACGTGACATGTGGATGGAGTGTAGATAAAGCAACAATGCTGAGAATATATAGAGGTATGATAAGCCCTTTATCTGATAATTGATGTACAACATACAGAGCAGTAGCAATAATTAAAGTCATAAGAATACGCACTGCATTTTGACATACTTCAAATAATGCTTTAATGATAGCAAACAAAAGAACCAAAATATCTCTGGCATATTGAAAAGTAGTAAAAAAGAACATCAGTCTAAGAAATTAAGACTGTTGCGAATATAGAAATAAGAAAAAATGTGAAGCAGATAAATATAAATTATCACAAACAGTATATCTGTAGCAGCATGGTTGTTTCCTAGGTAGAAGTAAACTTAAACAAGGATAAAGATGTATAGGAAAACAACTGCAAATTATATATATATATATATATATATATATATAGGTTTTTTTTAATTTTTTTTTTCATATTTACAGATATTCACAGATTTGGTTGGGTCGGTTGGTATTAAATAAATTTGTTAGCAGATAAAGATAATTCCCTTCCTGCTGCTAGAAACTGTTTTCTATTTTGCCAGATCATGTGCACCATCTGTAGAGGTGTGATCAAACTGTAATTTCCCAGCCAACATGTGTATGTGGGCCCCACATGGTTTCTGCTGGGTCTTCATGGGTACCAAGTGGGCATGGTCCCAAAATGGGCATCTTATCTGGGGCCCACTTGGGTCAGCTAAGTAGGTCCCACATGGGCAAAAACAGATGGGCTCCCTATGTGGGACCTAGTTGGGTCACAAATGGGAAATGAGTGCTTGGGCTCGAAATGGGCAACACAAATGGGGCCCATATGGGTTTAACAAATGGGTTAGACATGGGCAAACACAATTAATCCCATATAGGCTGCCTGCACTGGCCCAAGGCGGTACCCACAAAGGCTACCTCTATATGGGCTCAGAATGGGGAAACACATATGGGGCCCTCTTGGTCAAACCATATGGGTAAAACATGGGCAGACACAATCAGTCCCATATAGGCTACCTACATGCATATAGGCTACCTACATGGGCCCAAGGTAGGACCCACATAAGCTACCTCTATATGGGTTCTAAATGGGGAAACACATATGGGGCCCTCTTGGTCAAACCATATGGGTAAAACATGGGCAAACACAATCAGTCCCATATAGGTTGCCTACATGGGCCCAAGGTAGTACCCACAAAGGCTACCGCTATATGGGTTCTGAATGGGGAAACACATATGGGGCCCTCTTAGTCAAACCATATGGGTAGAACATGGGTAAACACAATCAGTCTCATATAGGCTGCCTACATGGGCCCAAGGTAGTACCCACATAGGTAATCTTTGTATGGGTTCTGAGCAGGGAAAGACGTGTAGGGCCCTCTTGCCAAACTATATGGGTCAGACATGGGCAAACACAATCAGTCTCATATAGGCTGCCTACACTGGCCCAAGGTAGTACCCACATAAGCTACCTCTATATGGGTTCTAAATGGGGAAACACATATGGGGCTCTCTTGGTCAAACCATATGGGTAAAACATGGGCAAACATAATCAGTCCCATATAGGCTGCCTACATGGGCCCAAGGTAGTACCCACATAAGTTACCTCTCCATGGGTTCTGAATGGGGAAACACATATGGGGCCCTCTTGGTCAAACCATATGGGTAAAACATGGGCAAACATAATCAGTCCCATATAGGCTGCCTACATGGGCCCAAGGTAGGACCCACATAAGCTACCTCTCTTTGGGTTCTGAATGGGGAAACACATATGGGGCCCTCTTGGGCAAACCATATAAGTAAAATATGGGCAGACACAATCAGTCTCATATAGGCTGCCTACATGGGCCCAAGGTAATACCCACAAAGGCTACCTCTATATAGGTTCAGAATGGGGAAACACATATAGGGCCCTCTTGGTCAAACCATATGGGTAAAATATGGGCAGACACAATCAGTCCCATATAGGCTGCCTACATGGGCCTGAGGTAGTACCCACAAAGGCTACCGCTATATGGGTTCTGAATGGGGAAACACATATGGGGCCCTCTTGGTCAAACCATATGGGTAGAACATGGGTAAACACAATCAGTCCCATATAGGCTGCCTACATGGGCCCAAGGTAGTACCCACATAAGTTACCTCTCCTTGGGTTCTGAATGGGGAAACACATATGGTGCCCTCTTGGTCAAACCATATGGGTAAAACATGGGCAAACATAATCAGTCCCATATAGGCTGCCTACATGGGCCCAAGGTAGGACCCACATAAGCTACCTCTCTTTGGGTTCTGAATGGGGAAACACATATGGGGCCCTCTTGGGCAAACCATGTAAGTAAAATATGGGCAGACACAATCAGTCTCATATAGGCTGCCTACATGGGCCCAAGGTAATACCCACAAAGGCTACCTCTATATAGGTTCAGAATGGGGAAACACATATAGGGCCCTCTTGGTCAAACCATATGGGTAAAATATGGGCAGACACAATCAGTCCCATATAGGCTGCCTACATGGGCCTGAGGTAGTACCCACAAAGGCTACCGCTATATGGGTTCTGAATGGGGAAACACATATGGGGCCCTCTTGGTCAAACCATATGGGTAGAACATGGGTAAACACAATCAGTCTCATATAGGCTGCCTACATGGGCCCAAGGTAGTACCCACATAGGTAATCTTTGTATGGGTTCTGAGCAGGGAAAGACGTGTAGGGCCCTCTTGCCAAACTATATGGGTCAGACAGGGGCATACACAATCAGTCCTTTATAGGTTTGCTACATGGGCTCAAGGTAGTACCCACATGGGTAATCACTGTATGGGTTGTGAATGGGGAAATACATATGGGGTAGTGATGGGTCATTTGTGATGATGATCTGTTTATTGCGTCTGTTATGTGACAAATGAATGAAAGACTCTGAAGGTAAAGTAATTATTCATATTCCCTACAAATTATGTCTAGGTGCATTATAATAATTTCCTCATTTAGAATATGATCAAGATTCCATAGGTAGGTGTTTTCAGGGAATTTGGTTGGTAAAAGTGAAGATTCATTTATTTTGATGAAGGACATCAAACGAGAGAGTCAGTAAAATGACCCAAACTTCCCATCACTAATATGTGGTAGGGTGACCAAACGTGCCACTTTCCGGGAACACATTCTGCACAGGATTTCTATATTGCTTAAATTAACCAGGTTGGTTGTTTGTGCTGCGGCAATGGATCATTGCATGACAACAAAGTACTGTGAGAATGATTCGAAAGGATGGAGCGTCTGCTCTGCTCTCTATAGTTGTTGCGGTACTTTAATGTCGTACAATAATCAATCAGCGCAGCGAAAACAACCAACACCTGGTTATTTTAGGCAATTTAGAAATTATGTGCTGAACGTGTCCCCGGGTAGTGCCATGTCTGGTCATCCAAATAGGGCACCCTCTTGGGTAAGACATAAGCATTCTGAGTAAGACATGAGCAAACATAATCAGTCCCATATAGGCTGACTGTATGGGCCCTAGGTAGTACACATATAGGTACTAGGTGCAGAGTGGGCAGTGGGTGTGGTATCTATGTGGGTACAGTATTAACCTTATTCTCTAGAGAAAGAAGTGCATCACCATCTTTAAAATATTGTCTTTAAACTTCAGTTTGTGCGGTAGCTCTGTATATTTCTATGGCATTTCTGTCTAAGTAATTTAGTTAGTAAAGTGGATTTATGTATTGTAGAGTTAACAAAAATTATTGTAAACACTGTAATGTTTAAAGCAAATGTCTTATCAAATGTCAGTAGACCAGGAAGATTTTAAAATGAGAGGTTTATTCATAAATCTGTTAGAACACCTTGGAAATACAACCAGAAGACAGCAAATGTAGCACTAAAAAGGGATGCAGCTACATAAGGTCAGTAGGCTATTGGTCTGCAACTCCAGTCCTGAAGGGCCAGTGTACAGCAGACTTTAATTTCAACACTAATTAAACACCTGACTCTAATTCACAAATCATTCTGAACACTGTGATTAGCTTGTTTGGTGTGTTTGGTTAGAGATAAAACTAAACTCAGCAGTACATTTAGTTCTCAGGACTAGTTCAAGAGTCAGGAGTTGAAGAGCCCTGGAATATACAAATCAAGTTAGACCCAATATGCCATCAGCATTGGCCTACAAAGCAAATGCTTATCTCCATATAATTATTTCAAAATCTGTGCAAATGGTTCAAAATATCCAGAAAATGGTCACTGTGCAATATGAAGAATGGGTTACAGAAGGCTAATTATCTATCAAAATAATGGGATTATAGTGGCTTTGAGATTGGTAGAAGAACTAAAACCCATAGCAACAGCTGCTGCCTGATTCCACAGAAGTACTCCAGAGTTTTATAATCAGTTGGTTGGTAACAGATAATGAAATAGCCCAAGTGAAGAAAGACAGAAGGGACATTTATGTTTCTGATGGGAAAAATCCAATGTATATCCAGAAATCGTATTTGCAGCATATGATACAGGGGTTCAGAATAAAGTGCTGTTTCATTCAGTTAGCATATTGTGTTTTGTGTTCAGTTTTCTTTTTGGACCAACAGTACAGACTTTTCTTTTCAGTCTAGTCGGCACATGACCGACCTTCAAAGTTGAAATATGATTGAAATAATGTCAGCTGCTGTTTTAACATTGACACAAATTGAGAATGTATAATGCTAAATCATTCAAATTTGTTTTTAACAATTTAAATCTTAAAATAAATAAATAAATAAATAAACAGATCTGTATGTTGAATAAATGTCATGTCTTTAACAAGAAATATCTGCCTTTTGAATGATTATGATGATTAATATTTTATTTATTAGCATTTTATGATATTTTGATCAAAACACCTCTTCAAAATCCAAATGTATATGTACAATTTTAATTATTAGCATTAGTAACAATAATTATAATAGATACAGCTTTAATCTCAAAAGAGCAGTGAAAACACTGTTTGACCAATTAATCAAATAATACAGCCAAAAAATAAATAAATAAGTAAATAAAACTAAATACACACACGTTTGTTTAAAAAAAAAAAAAAACTGTTTATTTTCCGTTACCACTCTGAAACAATTTCTATTGGTTGTTTCACCTGGTTGCTTTCATCAAGATTGGTTAATCTGACTGTCATTCACAAAACTGGCCAATGACAGCCTCGCGCGCCTTTTTGCTCGTGCAGTTTGAAAATATACTAATCAGTTTGGTGATGTACATGCTACTGATCCGTAAGATTACTCGCTCGCTCAGTTCCTGATTATGTGCCTGTTAAATTCATTGTAAACTAACTGTTAATTCGAACTGTGACATGTCAGCGGAGAACAGAAGATGGAATGTGAACACAGAGGAAGGGGCAGACTGGATGTGTGAGATCCCGAAAACATGGCGATGTCAGGTAACAAAACATTTTTCAGTCAAACCATCATAAAGTTATGATTTGTGCCCATAATTAATGAATGTGAGTGAGAGGAAAAAGGGAGAGGCTAATCGCGATTAGCATATTAGCGCGCTGGCTATATTAGCACATATTTCAATGTAAATTAGTGTTTGAAGTTGGTGTGTGTTTGTGTGTATTAATGTTTAGTTTAAAACTCAAACTCATGAGAAGTAAAGGAGCACTGGAATAAGTGAAGTGAATGATTAAACTGTAATTTACACTCGAAAACACTGGAATATATGGGAGAGTTGAGAGTGTTGTATGAGAATGTAATGTTTGTGTTGTGTAATGCAACTGCAGGTAAAATTCTATTATATTAGATGTAATTGTGGTGTACAAATTGGCTTTTTTAAAGATACAGTTGTATTTACCTTGCAAAGATATATATGGGAAGAGTCCATTTTTTTTGTGAATCCTCTTTGTCTTTCTTTTGGGGATTTACATTTTTCTGATGGGATTGTTATGCATTAAGTTCATGTTTCGATCATAACTAACAGTTTCAAAGCTGACAATTTGTTTATGTTGCCAAAATGGCTGATAATGGCAAATTTCAGTACAATTTAAATATGTTTTGTTTAAGAATGTTTAAAGAAATGGTAAAAAAAAAGAAATGTTTTTTTTTTTTTTAAGGACTCGTCGGGCCCACCCACTACAGATTCACCAAGGATCCAGCTGATCACTGCCAATTTGGAGGAGGATTGTCCTTTATCTGCTACATTGCATCCTCACTTCTGGTATGAATTCACTGACTTTTTGTGATATGTGAGATGTTTTGGTTTTACTAAATGTAGTGGTTTTGCTTAATTTGATTTTACATAATTTTCTTAAAGGGAACGTTCACCCCAAAATGAAAGTTCTGGCATCATTTACCCTTCATCACCCTTATGTTTTTCCAAACCTGTATGAATTTCTTTCTTCTGTTGGAGACAAAAAAAGATTTTTTGAAGAATGTAGATAACCAAACAGTTCATAGTAGCCATTAACTTCCATAGTAGGAAAAAAAAAATACTATGGAAATCATTGGGGCCCTCCAACTGTCACCAAAGTTACCAACGTTTGGAACAACATAAAGGTGAATAAATGATGACAGAATTTTCATTTTTGAGTGAACTATACCTTTAATAGAATGTATAGTTATGATTCTGAATTAAATGTGTAACGTTTCTCTTCAAATATTATCATAAATAGATGGAGACACATTATCAGAAATTAGAGCTGCGCGATTAATCATTTAAAGATCATAATCTCGATCCAAACCCCACTTAATCTTATTCGTATATGACTAACCGTGTCTACAACAGAGGTGACAGTTGTCATGGCGTGACAGTCTGTCTACACTAGATGTGACCAAGCGAACGCTGAAAATCATTTAAAGGGGTCATCGGATGCAAAACTCCTTTTTACAAGTTTGAACATAAATGTGTTGACAGTGTGTGTACACAACCACCCTATAATGATATAAATTCACCCAGTGGTATTTTATTAATCTTAATATGGGAAAAATCCAATGTAATCTAGATAATATGCCTTTTTTCAAATAAGGTCATTGTCAGCGTCTTGTCTGTGTGACGTCACACCGACCAAGGCCGCTTCTACGATAGTTGATTGACATGACAGTTTTATCTTAAACCCACCCTAAATTTCCTTTTGAAGGAAATGTGCCCGGCAGCCTACATAAATGCGTCTATGTTCACGCGAATCATTTGTAATCTAGTTTCACCTACAGCAGAAGTGAGTATATGGGAGTTTTTTATGCATCTTTGGAATTCGCCTTTTCCTAATAATGTGCTAGTTAGCAAGTTTTGCGGTTAAATGCGGCTAAAGTAAACATTACTGATCGTCACCCCACAGAAGAGAGGGGTGGAATGGCAGAGCTCATTAGCGTTTAAAGGAACATGCAACAGAATGGCTCACTCTAAAAAGGGCTGATTTTGACATGGTAAAATGGGTGGGTTTTTTTACACTACCACTGAGAAATTTTAAGCAAAATATGTTATAGACTTCTCATTAAGACCCTAAATAATCATATAAATTTGTGGAAAATGGGCACCCGATGACCCCTTTAAACTTTGTCAGTTTGTCATAAATAAAACGAGGCATCAGTTTGCCAGCGGGGATTTGTTGTGTCGTGCCGCGCCGCATCCAGTGTAGAGAGCACACTAGGTGCAATTCCATCACGGATTTGCACAAAACTTTTGCGATGTTGTCAATAAAACAATGTTGCAAAATTACAGCGTTTTCATTAACCAGTGTTATGAGACTAAAACGTATTTTTTTTTCGTCTCACGATAAGTCATGGCGATGGATGTTCATAGGTTTACGTATGTCACAGCCACCGCACTAGCCATTAATTTTAATTGTAGGAGACATAGGCAACTATCTAAACAGGTGCAGCATGGAGAGCTGGTGTAAACACAAGCTTTGACTAGAGTGGCCGCGATCAGTTCCGCAAACTTTTGCAGTGTAAATAAAAGGTTATCCAAGCTTTAATGGCAAGGAAAGCCCCTTATTCAAGTATTGTGTAGTCAATGTTTGTATAAGCAGCCACATATGAGGTGTTCTTTTTTTTTTTTTTTTGAGGTTATAGAACATTAAAAATGATCAATGTGACTTATGTACGCAAGGTAGCCTGTAAATGCAAAAAAGCTGTTTTAATTGCAGTTTTGCAAAATATACCTTTTTAAATTGCCTGTAAAACCACCTCATGCGAGCTTAAAAAAAAAAAAAAAATCGATACATGGGACTTTTTGCGAAATACAGTATTGTTTCACCAACAAAAAAATGGTTTTAGTTTTGTAGTGTGTCAGTAGGAAATATCAGTTTACATTTCTAAACATTCATTTTGCCATTAATTGTAATAATCCAGTGAGATTTTTGTTTGCACAAGGAGTCTGCCAACAGCCAGTGCTCCACACAGAGATCTGATCTCACCATCATCCAGTCTGTCTGGAATGACATGAAGAAACAGAACAAACTGAGACAGACTAAATCCAGAAGAACTGTGACAACATCTCCAAGTTGCTTTAAGAAACCTACCTGCAAAGTACTGTTAAATGTTTTAGGCGCTTGTGTAAAAATGCTGTAAAATGAGGATGCTGTCAAAATTAATGCCATAAATAGATTTTATCAATTAATTTCTATTAACTAAATTAAATCAACATTTGGTAAACCATATTTGAGTTTAAAACAGCTTTTGCCCTAGGTACATTTGTGCATAAGTTTTCAGGTAGCTTTGCATGTAGGTTTCTTAAAGCAACTTGGAGATGTTGTCACAGTTCTTCTGGATTTAGTCTGTCTCAGTTTTTCTGTTTCTTCATGTCATTCCAGACAGACTGGATGATGGTCACATCAGATCTCTGTGTGGAGCACTGGCTGTTGTCAGACTCCTTGTGCAAACAAAAATCTCACTGGATTATTACAATTAATGGCAAACTGAATGTTTAGAAATGTAAACTGATATTTCCTACTGACACACTACAGCAAAAGATAGAAATAACTGACTTAAAACCATTTTTTTGTTGGTGAAAATACTAGTGGGCTAAGACTTTTGCACAGTACTGTAGATGTTTCCATTAGATGTTTCCAAATACAGCTACTGGTTATAATAGTTTCTGTTGTATTTAGTCACGCTGTGCCGTGCTCCGCCACACCACGCTGCTCACGTCTGGTGTTGACATGGTGTAACCATCCATTTGTTTTAAAAAGTAAACTTAACATCTTATCTTTTTCGAATCCTGATTACGAGACGATGAGCCACAAAGCTTTGTGTTGTGCTGCTTATACTAACCAAGCAATAAAAATACCCTTTCTCATGCTTAAAACAAGGTGTCTGCAAATCAGAGTCTGAAACAGTCACTTGGACAATGTTGTCCTACACCATTTACTTGCCCTTGAGTTGCTCCAAGTAAAAGTTATTGTTTTGTAGTATTTTAACGTGTAAGTAACATAATATTTCACGTTTACTAAACACATTGTAGAAAAGTTGTCTATTGGAATAGCCTGTAAACAAGCACCTTTGCTTTTACTCTGTTTTCCTTATTGTAGTGGAGGGCAGCATCTTCATACCTCATCTTCCTTTCAAATTTTAAAATGTCCTATTTTTAAATATATTTGTATATATATTTGTTTTGCAGAGGCTCTTAAGAATACTGCACTGATGTCAAAGATCAACCAGCAAGAATCTGAGAGGGAACTCTCAAAATGGTTTACTGGGACAAGAGACAGAGGAAGACTGAGGGTGTCTAGAATGCACAAATGTCTGTCTGCAGTGTAAGCAGTACTGAAAAATGTTTAGTTGCTGCTGCTGCTTCTGTCTCCATTTTCTATGTGCAAATGTTCAAAGCTTTCAGTAAACACTGGTTCAAATACAAGTTCAAAATGTTTGTTAACTTTAACAATTACATAATTTTAACAATTAGGTATCAGAATATAGCATAATATGATGGGTAGTTTCAATAAAATTGAAATTTGAAAAGATTTTAATCTCACTGTGTACTGCTGTATGCTAATGCTTTAAAACTTTAAAACTTTTTTTTTAATCCCACTTGCAAGCCATAATTTATCGCATGTAGTTCCCACATAGAATTTGAAGATGGGACCTAGGTAGGTTTTGTGTATGTTTCATAGTTGGGCCCCACCTTAAACCCAGTGAAATCCTAAATAAAACACACATTGGTAAATTGCATGGGGCCAACATGGAACCCGTGGACAAACCCATGTAAAACCCATATTTAGATGGAACCCAGATGGGTTTTGCATATGTTCCCTAGATGGACCCCGCCTAAAGCCCAGGTAAATCCTGCATAAAACCCACATGGGTATGTTGCATGGGGCCAACATGGAACCCGTGGACAAACCCATGTAAAACCCATATTTAGATAGAACCCAGATGGGTTTTGCATATGTTCCCTAGATGGGCCCCACCTAAAGCCCAGGTAAATCCTGCATAAAACCCACATGGTTATGTAGCATGGGGCCAACATGGAGCCCGTGGACAAACCCACTTAAAACCCATATTTCAGCCTATGTAGTAAAGATGGGGCCAAGATGGGTCTTTCACATGTTGCCCAGTTGGGGCCCACCTGTTGGCAAGTGTGATCCCACATGAAACCCATGTGGGCAATTGGCATGGGGCCATTATGGAACCCACGGACAATCCCATACAGAGCCCATTTTTCAGCCCATTTCAAACCCACATGGGCCCCACATGTAAATGTTAGCTGGGTTAAAGCTGGGACCGAGATGGGTCTTGCACATGTTTCCCAGTTGGGTCCCACCAAGTGGCAAGTGCAATCCCATATGGAATCCATGTGGGCAATTGGCATGGGGCCATTATGGAACCCACGGACAATCCCATATAGAGCCCATTTTTCAACCCATGTCAAACCCACATGGGCCCCACAATCAAATGTTAGCTGGGTTAAAGCTGGGACCAAGATGGGTGTTGTGCATGTTGCCCAGTTGGGTCCCACTTTGTGACAAGTTCAATCCTATATGAAATCCATCTGGGCAGTTAACATGGGGCCATTATGGAACCCGCGGACAATCCTATATGGGGCCCATTTTTCAGCCCAGTTCATACCCATATGGGCCCCACATACAAATGTTGGCTGGGTTATTCCCACAAAAATCACTCTCCTTTCATGTCCTTCATGTATGGTTAGTTGTTTACATAAACCAGATTATCACTATAATGTAATAAAGTACAAGCACACTTTTCAAGTAAGATACCTTTGGATTAGTGCTGTCCTCTGGTGGTCAATAATAGTAATTATATGTTACCATGTAAGGGAAAAAATGCTTGTAATTTTAAAAGCTTGTCATTTTCCAGCTTAAGACTGATCCCTTGTGGTCAGGAGGATGCGCTTGTTGTGTTATGACAGTACCTTACCTTAAAATAGAAATAGATAGATTTGAATGTTTTTAATGAAAAGGAGAATTTTGATTGCGGACTTTGGTAAATCTGAGCAAAGTCTGAGATCATGTTGAGAGTCATGTGAGATCACTAGAGTTTTTGTTTAGGACTCTTTTAATCATTTTGTTTTTCATGTTCATGTTTCCTGTTTAAGGTTTTTGTTTCCTTGGTTACCTTGGTTTCTGATTATGTCATTTGCTTTTGAGGTTGCATATTTCACTTACCTGTGTCTTATTTATTTAGTTTCTAGTTTAGTATATTTATATCTCTCAGTTGTAGTTGTCATTTGTGTGCCCAGTCTTGTTCCTGGAGACCTAGGGCCCATCCACGCGATACCAGAGCTTTCCATATCCAATCTCTTTAAAAAAAAATCCTGTAAACATGGCATTGTCTCAAGAAATACACACAAAACCACTGAAACGACTCTAAACCAATGCCAGACCAGTATGTGGCACTGTAATTCTGCCACAGAGATGCACAAAAACAGAGAAGACTTGAAGCATGTGCATAAACCTTGCACATTGTATACAAACCCAAGAACAATTTATTATACAATTATTTATTAATTTGTGTGAATGTTAGTTAATAAAAATACAGTCGCTCATTGTTTGTTCATGTTGTTGTTGCTATTACGTGATGTAGTGGTGTCTGACTAGGGTTGAGACATGGGGTGATGACATCATTCATTTAAAAAAATATACAGGCTGTTCACACGGAAAACACAAGGGTATCGTTTTCAGATTTATCCACTCTAGGATCCATCTGGATGAAACACTGATACGATACAAAATTTATACATACACAGCTAAAAGCATGGAAAGGGCCCTAATTTCCTGCAAAGTTCAGCTCCAACCCTGAATAAACACAACTGAACCAGTTAAGCGCCAAAGAAGCGCTTGATAATTACAGACAGGTGTGTTTGATCAAGGCTGAAACTGAACTCTGCAGGTAGACTTCCAGGAAGATCAGGCACCCATGCTTTGTAGTATGGTTGTCTGATCTTGTGTAATTTGCCTGGATTCCTGAAATACTGCTGCAAATATCCTCTAATCTGCTTCCGTTGAACCACATCATAACAGAAGAGCAGACCTTTTTAATATGGAGCTAGCAGCAGTATCCCATCATCCAGAGACCCCTTTATCAAGCGGAGCAGCTATAGGAGGATTTTGTGGAAGACTTTCTAGAACTCTACCATCAGGTTTGTTGGAACGAGAGCATGTTGACAACCTCTTCCTCCAATTTATGTCAGTGGGGAATAGCATTTGTTCGCTGCTCCAGTACATTACGTATGTGCTCTGTTCGACTAGTTCTTGCCTAACAGTTGAGGAGGTCCAGGAGAACACCTGTTCTGCCTGTTTCTTGCCCCTTTCAGCCCTGCCTGCCTCTAATCATCCAGTGGACCTTACAGACCAAGAGCTAGGGTGTATCCCTACCCCGACCCAGAGCCAGAGCCCATTAATAAATTCCCACCCCTCAATTTATTTTTCATCTGTCACCAGTCCCATCCTGTCTCCAAGATTTCCTGGCTCCATCCGGTTCTTTGACTTTTTTTTTTCTTTTCTTGCTGGTTCTGTCCTTCCCAGATTCTTTGTCTCTGCTGATCCTGTCACACGTACCAGATCACGTGAGGTCACGAGGACCCGGAAGTAACTTCACGCAGGTATTTAAGCAGGAAGCAGGTGTTGTTTTGCACCAGACATTGAGTTCATGTTCGACTCCTCGTCAGGTCCCTTCTCCAACTCAACTCACGTGAGTAAACTCTCTGCTCTTCGGAGCGCTTATTTACCTGTCTGTGTGCGTGTGAGAACGCGGATTTCTTGGTGGAAATCCCTACTCCTTATCGGAGCATTCTCAGACCAAACTGCGTGATTTACCTGCTCACTCGTGCACCTCCGCGTTTGGGTATTCCGTCACACTACAAGGGGACTCGTCTCGAACCTTTCATTTCTTGTCCAGCCTCCGTGACAGAATGTCTGGTCCCGAAATGGTCCCGGCGGATCTGGAACACCTGTGGGGTGTGATCCAGCAGCAGTCAGGGGAAATCATGAGTCTGAGGCAGGAGTTGGTGGGGCTCCAAGCGGAGGTCAACGCGCTTCGTACCGAAACCGCGAGTCTTCGGACGGAGTGCGGGGTTCTCCAGTCCGACCTCACCGCCCTGCAATCGGACTATGATGACCTGGCTGCTGCGCAGATTGCCCCCGCAGAACCAGTCCGTCCCGCCCTTCAACCCAAGATCGCACTTCCGGATAAATGGGATGGATCCGGAGGGCGGTGTGATGTATTTCTAACCAACCTGTCACTTTTGTTTGAGTTCCAGCCAGCACGTTATCCATCCAACCGCAGCAGGATCGCTCTCCTCATCTCCCTTCTCACCAGCCAGGCAGCTGAGTGGGCTGCGGCGGTCCTGAAAGCTGACGGGATCGCCGCCTACTCATATCCCGAGTTCACCACCCAGCTCAGGGCCGCCTTCCAACACCCTGAGAGCGAAGTGGAGGTGGATTCCCGTCTATACCATCTGAGGCAGGGCGAGCGCAGCGTCAGTCAATACACCACGGATTTCCGTACTCTCGCTGTACAAACACAATGGAGTGACGCGGCGCTCCGCACAGCCTTTTATGAAGGACTGTCCACCCGTCTTAAAGACGAACTGGCTGTGCGTGAGCTGCCAGCCACCCTGGAGGGCATGATCCAGCTCCCCCTCCGGGTGGATCAACGTATGGGTCACACAACTAAACGTCTCTCTCATCTCTCCACAGGCTCCACCCTCCGTCACCGCCATCTGGATCAACCCTTCACTCACGCTGTCGCTGCGCCATCTCCACCTCCACCGGCCGCTCCAGAGGCCCACTCATCAGGAGCCGGGGAACCCATGCAGATAGGGCGCACCTCCCTGACGGCAGCGGAAAGGGCTAGACGCTACCGCGAAGGTCTATGTGCCTATTGCGCCTCCCCAGATCACCACTGTGCAATCTGCCCTTTGCGTCCGGGAAACGGCCAGACCAGGTGAAGAGGGGGAGGTCTTCATCTGGTTCCGCTACCATCAAATCCTATCCCGCTGTTTCCTGGCTGCTCCTTCAGGTATTAATCCTCATGGGCCACCAACGGATCGTGACCACCGCATTTGTTGATTCAGGTGCGGCTGGGAATTTTATCGATCAGGCTTATGCTGCCCAATTGGGGATTGAAACTGAGGTGTTATCCCAGCCTTTAAAAATCACCGCCATCGACGGTCGCCCCCTCAACTTCAGCCCCGTCACTCAACGCACCAAAGAAGTTCACCTTCAAATTGACAATCACTTTGAGAAGATCCATTTCCACGTCACCAAGATCACTTCACCTCCTATCATCCTGGGACACCCGTGGCTTGTCACACACGACCCATTCATCTCCTGGACCACCAACCGTATTGTCCACTGGGGGGCGTCCTGTCAGGAGCTCTGTCTCCAGGCGAAGGCTGGGACGTGTTCAGGGGAGTCCGAGGTTCCCGATGTCAACCTGGAGAGTATCCCCGTCCCGTACCGCGATCTGGCCGAGGTCTTTAGCAAGAGACGTGCCGCCCTTCTACCACCTCATCGACCTTACGATCTGGCTATTGATCTCGTGCCGGGCGCGGTACCACCCCGCGGCCATCTGTACTCCCTGTCGGCCACCGAACATCAGGCGATGGAGGAGTACGTGGCTGAAGGACTTCGGGCTGGCACTATCCGTCCTTCCAGCTCCCCGGCGGCCGCGGGCTTCTTCTTCGTGAAGAAGAAGGATGGGGGTCTCCGCCCATGTGTTGACTATCGGGGACTCAACCAGCTTACCATCAAGAATCGTCATCCACTCCCTCTCACCAACACTGCCCTGGACGCCCTCTCTGGTGCCCGTTTCTTCACGAAACTGGACCTACGGAGCGCTTACAACTTGGTCCGCATCAGGGAGGGTGATGAGTGGAAGACGGCCTTCATAACCCCCACTGGTCACTACGAGACTCTGGTTATGCCGTTTGGTCTATGCAACAGTCCATCTGTATTTCAACAATTCATCAATGACGTTCTCCGGGACATGCTGGGTAGGTGGTGTAATGCTTATTTGGATGACATCCTCGTATACTCCAAGACGCTCGAGGAACACACCCAGCATGTCCGAGCAGTACTCCGGAGGTTGCTGGCCCATCAGTTGTACTGCAAGTTGGAGAAATGTGCCTTTCACCAGCACACCACCACATTCCTTGGCTTCGTAATATCTTCTCAGGGTGTGGCCATGGATCCCCAGAAGCTGGAGGTTGTGCGCTCGTGGCCCCTACCCACGTCGCTCAAACAGCTGCAACGTTTTCTGGGGTTCGCTAACTTCTACCGGCGATTTATCCAGGGCTTCAGCGCAACTGCAGCACCTCTGACTGCTCTTACCAAACCATCACGCGGAGAATTTCAACTCACACCTGAAGCCATCCAAGCCTTCAAGAAACTGTGTCTCCTGTTCACCACTGCTCCGGTTCTCATCCATCCCAACCCGACTAAACCTTTCGTTGTTGAAGTGGACGCTTCCGATGTGGGCGTAGGGGCGGTCCTTTCACAACGCGGTCCAGACGAGAAACTACACCCCTGTAGTTTTTTCTCGAGGAAATTCAATCCCACACAGCAGCGTTACGGGGTAGGGGACCGTGAACTGTTGGCCATCAAGTGGGCTCTGGAAGAGTGGCGTCACTGGCTCCAGGGCGGCAGCGACCCATTCACCGTCTGGACCGACCACCAGAACCTCACCGTCATCCGCCAGACCAAACAGCTTAACCCCAGGCAGGCGCGGTGGGCTTTATTCTTCGAGCACTTCCACTTCCATCTCTCCTACCGGCCCGGCTCGAAGAATGCCAAAGCGGACGCCATCTCCCACCAACATCAACGAGACACCACCTCCTCGGAACCCGCGCCTGTCCTGCCTCCTCACATCATCTTGGCTCCCCTCCAGTGGGGGTTAGAAGAGAGAGTCCGCCAGAGTCACAGTCTGGAACCTCCTCCACCTGAAACCCCCGACTCTTTGTGCCCGACCATCTCCGCAAAGAAGTCCTCCAGTGGGGGCACGATTCCACATTGGCAGGACATCAGGGGGTCCAGAGAACCATCTCGTTTATCGACAGGGCGTTTTGGTGGAGGACGTTGAGGAGAGACGTACAGGAGTACGTCCAGGCATGTAACATCTGCGCTCGCTCCAAGACCGCCAACTCACCATCTACCGGCGAGCTGCAGCCCCTCCGCATCCCCAAACGCCCCTGGAGTCACATCTCGGTCGATTTCGTCACTGGACTCCCTGACTCGCAGGGCAAGAACACCATCCTGACCACTGTGGATCGTTTCTCGAAGGCTGTGCACCTGGTGGCTCTCACCGGACTCCCCTCTGCCAAGACCACCGCGGAGCTTATACTCGAGCACGTAGTCCGCTTGCATGGGTTTCCCAAGGACATCGTCTCGGACAGAGGGCCCCAGTTCACGGCCAAGTTCTGGCAGGCCTTCTGCCGTCTGGTCGGCACCACCTCCAGCCTATCGTCCGGTCATCATCCTCAGACGAACGGCCAGACGGAGCGGGCCAACCAACAACTGGAGCGCTTCCTCCGATGCTTTGCGGGTGAACATCAGCGCTCCTGGGCGCGCTACCTCGTCTGGGCCGAACTATCTAACAACCTACACACATCTTCGGCCACCAACCTAAGCCCTTTCGAGGTATGCTACGGGTACCAACCTCCGGTGTTCGAACATCAAGAACCGGAGGTTGATGTCCCGTCCGCCCAACAGTTGGTCCGCCGGTGCCGGCGGCTTTGGAATCACGCCCGGACTGCCATTCAGAAAGCCAACCAACGCTACACCACTCAACACCGCCGCCGGCACCCTCCGGGACGATTGTTCCACGTCGGTGACAGGGTCTACCTTTCCACCCGCAACATCCACCTGAAGACGGACTCTAAAAAACTCACTCCACGCTTCATCGGACCCTACAAGATCACTCACCGACTAAACCCTGTCACCTTCCGGCTCCAGCTGCCTGCTTCCCTCCGGATCCACCCTGTATTCCATCAATCTCAACTCAAACATGTCTTCTTCTCCCCTCTGTCTCCCCAGGTCACTGCTCCTCCCCCGGTCCGGATCATCGACGGCGGTCCTGCGTACACTGTCCGGCGGATCCTTGACTCGCGAACCCGTGGCCGTGGCACCCAATACCTCGTTGATTGGGAGGGCTACGGTCCGGAGGAGCGTTCTTGGGTTCCCGGGCGGTTCATCCTGGACCCTACTCTCATCCAGGACTACCGTCGTCGGGTATCCTCCGCTCCGGGACCGTCAGGTGCCGGTCCTGGAGGGGGGGGTACTGTCACACGTACCAGATCACGTGAGGTCACGAGGACCCGGAAGTAACTTCACGCAGGTATTTAAGCAGGAAGCAGGTGTTGTTTTGCACCAGACATTGAGTTCATGTTCGACTCCTCGTCAGGTCCCTTCTCCAACTCAACTCACGTGAGTAAACTCTGCTCTTCGGAGCGCTTATTTACCTGTCTGTGTGCGTGTGAGAACGCGGATTTCTTGGTGGAAATCCCTACTCCTTATCGGAGCGTTCTCAGACCAAACTGCGTGATTTACCTGCTCACTCGTGCACCTCCGCGTTTGGGTATTCCGTCATGCTACAAGGGGACTCGTCTCGAACCTTTCATTTCTTGTCCAGCCTCCGTGACAGATCCCACTCAGCCTTCTTGCTTCTGTGTCTCTGATGGTTCCGCTCAGCTTTCAGGCTCCTTTGTCTCCAAGCTCCTCAGCTCCTACTTCCCTGCTGGTTTTGCCTGGCTCCCTGGCACTGCCTCAGATCTTTTGGCCCCCAGCTCTGCCTTTGTCCTTAGATGTGTCAACTTTATCTTGATCTGCTGGGCCCAAAACTCAACCCATCAATCCATCGACTTCCATCGACATCGAAAAAAAAAAGATAAAAGTGATGACCAAAGGTATTCACTGGTACGGGAGTCGGGTTTTATCATTGGCAGGGGGGAGAGACAGGGCAGGGTTGGGGTCTGTGCCGACTGGTCTGTTGGTTGCCTACACCGGCAGGGATGGAGCGGCTGTTGGACCTCGAGGAGTATGAGGTTATCTGCAATAATTCTATCGACCAGTCCATTTCTCACTAATAGTATTCATTTTACTATTATGAATATTATTATTATCGCTGCTGCACTCACTACTTCCGCCACTATTATTATTATGAATAATAATTATTCTGTCCTACAATTTTAAAAGTTGGCTATTATCTGTCAGTGTCATTTAATTTGTTTCCATTTATATATTGATTATGAAAATAGATCTGCATCAATGATTGTACATGGCGCAAAGTTTTGAAGTCTCTCAACCAAGAAGTGACCAAGCCTTAACAGAATATACTTAAATGCTCATTATATTGATGATCACATCTGTTGCTCTTTCTGCTGTCTAATACTATATTATGTTATAATGTTATCATTATTATAAATTGTATCAATGTATATTTAATTACCTTTAGTACAGTTATATCTATAATCTCTCTTTTCTATTTTCTGTTTCTTCCCTCACCAAATAACACACAGAAATTAAATTAATGATAATTGCTATTACAACTCATGAATCTGTGGATTTAACTTATCTCTGTACCTGTTTAAACTACCACATCCATACATTTACAGCTTGGTCTGTGTTGTTGCTGTTGTTTTGTTTTGTTCTGGGTTTTTTTTTTTCCGTTCTTTACTCTCCTTTTGTTTTTTTGTTTTTGTCTCATTTGTGTATATGTGGGTGTATATATTTATGACTGATTTCAGCTTACGTATAAGTCACTGTCAAGATGTTGTTGTCAATCTATGTATTTCACTTTGCTCAAAAAAAAAAAAAAAAAAAAAAAAAATCCATCGGCTTCACCATGGCTCCTCGCTCATTCAGCGTCACCTGGTGCCCCTTGTCCTACTGTGTCAGCCTGGGTTTGTCATCCCTTGGCTCCACTCTGGACTTCCAGGCCTATGGCTATGTCTGGACCCTCCAGTCCTTTGGTTCCATCATCATCCTTGCTCCTACCGACTCCACCTCAGTCCTCTAAGCCTCCAGCTCTACTTTGATCCTGCAGTCCCCTGGTTCTACAGCTTGACTGATTTCACCACAGTCTTCCATCTTCAAACCTCCGACCTGGGTCTGCATCTTTCCAGCTCCATCTCCTCCTCACCAACCAAGCATCATACCAACTAGGTTTTCATCCTTGGGCTCTTTTTTCACCTTCTCCCTCCGCTTTAGTGTTAGTTTTGTATATAGCACCAAGAGTGGCCTACCAGGAGGGGGTGTAATGTCATGTTTTGTTTCTGTTCAGGACTTTTTTCATCCCTTTTGTTTTTATTTTCATATTTCCTGTTTTTAGTTTCTGTTTTCTTTGTTAGCTTAGTTTATCATGATCTCATTTGTTTCTATGCTTATTTTATCACTGGTCTTGGTCTTGCTTAGCTACTAGTTTAGTCTATATTTACAGCTTGCAGTTTCAGCTGTTATTTGCGCATTCTTTTTGCTTCATGACATGGTTTTCTGTTCTCCAGCATTTTGCCAATACTCCTCAGTGTTTTACTTTCACTTAATAAAGACCGCTTGCAGCAAACAGATCGTCTAATCTCTTTTCACTGAACTGCACCATGACAGAAAAACTGACCTTTTGAGGCCCAACTCTTGTCTATTAAGCAAAGGGGGCGGCCACTGGAGGATTTTGTGAAGGATGTTCTAGAACTGCCATCAGATTTGTTGGAACAAGTGCATTTGGTTTGTTCAAGCAGGCTTGACAACCACTTCTTCCTCCAGTCAATGCAAAGGGGAATACCACTTGCTCGACAAAAGAACTGACCTTTTTGATATGAATCTATGAGCAGTATCTGTCACACGCACCAAGTCACGTGAGGTCACGAGGACCCGGAAGTAACCTCACGCAGGTATTTAAGCAGGATGTAGGTGTCTGTCTAGCACCAGACATTGAGTTCATGTTTGACTCCACGTCAGGTCCCATCTTCATCGCAACTCACGTGAGTAAACTCTCTGCTCTCCGGAGCGCTTATTTACCTATCTGTGTGCGTGTGAGAACGCGGATTTCTTGGTGGAAATCTCTACTCCTTATCGGAGCGTTCTCAGACCAACTGCATGATTTACCTGCTCACT
Source organism: Cirrhinus mrigala (assembly GCA_036247105.1). Taxonomy (NCBI): domain Eukaryota; kingdom Metazoa; phylum Chordata; class Actinopteri; order Cypriniformes; family Cyprinidae; genus Cirrhinus; species Cirrhinus mrigala. The sequence continues at coordinate 8,597,841 of CM070028.1, forward strand.
CGTGTACTTCCGCGTTTGAGTTTTCCGTCATGCTACAAGGGGACTCATCTCGAAACTTTCATTTCTCGTCTAGCCTCCGTGACAGAATGTCTGGTCCCGAAATGGCCCCGGCGGATTTGGAACAACTGTGGGGTGTGATTCAGCAGCAGACTGTGGAAATCATGAGTCTGAGGCAGGAGATGGTGGGACTTCGAGCGGAGGTTACCGAGCTTCGTGCCGAGACCGCCGGTCTTCAGGCGGAGTGCGGGGCTCTCCAATCGGATCTCACCACTCTGCAAGCGGACTATGACGACCTGGCTGCTGCACAGATCGCCCCCGCGGAACCAATCCGCCCCGCCCAGCAACCCAAGATTTCACTTCCTGATAAATGGGATGGATCCGGCGCCCGGTGTGATGTTTTTCTCACTAACCTCTCTCTCATCTTTGAGTTCCAGCCATCACGTTACCCTACAGACCGCAGCAGGATCGCTCTACTTGTCTCACTTCTCACCGGGCAGGCAGCCGAGTGGGCTGCGGCGGTCCTGAAGGCCAACAGCGACTCCGCCCATTCATATCCTGCATTCACCACCCAGCTCAGGGTCGCCTTCCAACACCCTGAGAGCGAGGTGGAGGTAGACTCACGCCTATACCATCTTAGACAAGGAGAACGCAGCGTCAGCCGTTACACCACCGAGTTTCGAAACCCTGTCAGTTCAAACCACCTGGAGTGACGCCGCTCTCCGCACAGCCTACTATGAAGGACTTTCCATCTGCCTCAAAGACGAGTTGGCTGTGCGGGAGCTCCCTGACACCCTGGAGGGCATGATCCAGCTGGCTCTCTGGGTCGATCAGAGAATGCGTCACCATTCACCTCGCACTAATCCTGTCTCTCGTTCCTCCACAGGCACCATTCCCCGCACAAGGACCCTGGATTCACCCGTCACCTACGCTGTCGCTGCGCCCTCTCCTCCTCCACCTATCGCCTCAGAGGCCCACTCAACCGGAGCCGGGGAGCCCATGCAAATAGGCCGCACCTCCCTGTCGGCAGCAGAGAGGACTAGACGCTACCGCGAAGGTTTATGTGCCTATTGCGCCTCCCCAGAACACCATCGAGCGATCTGCCCTCTTCGTCCGGGAAACGGCCAGACCAGGTAGAGAGGGGGAGGTCTTTACCTGGTCCGGTGACAAAAAAATCCTGTCCCGCTGAATCCCGGATGCTCCTTCAGGTATCAATCCTCGTGGGCCACCAACGGATCGTGACCACCGCATTTGTTGACTCAGGTGCGGCTGGGAACTTTATCGATCAGGATTATGCTGCCCAGTTGGGGATTGAGACTGAGGTGTTATCCCAACCGTTAACCATCACAGCCATCGACGGTCGCCCCCTCAACTTCAGCCCTGTCATCCGTCGCACCAAAGAAATCCATCTCGTCATCGGCAACCACACTGAAAAAATTCAACTATATATCACCAAGATCATCTCACCACCCGTCATCCTGGGACATCCCTGGCTCATCACCCACGACCCCTTCATCTCCTGGACCAACAATAAGATCGTCCACTGGGGGGGCGACCTGTCAGGAGCTCTGTCTCCGGGCTCAGGTTGGGACGTGTTCAGGGGAGTCCGAGGCCTCCGATATCAACCTGGAGGAGGTCCCTGTCCCGTACCGCGACCTGGCCGAGGTCTTCAGCAAACGCAGTGCTGCCCAGCTTCCACCTCATCGCCCCTACGACCTCGCTATTGACCTCGTGCCGGGCGCGGTGCCCCCTCACGACCGCCTGTACTCCCTGTCTGCCACCGAACATCAAGCGATGGAGGAGTACTTGCGGAAGGGCTCCAGGCCGGTACTATTCGCCCTTCCAGCTCACCGGCGGCCGCGGGGTTTTTCTTCGTCAAGAAGAAGGACGGGGGTCTTCGTCCCTGTGTGGATTATCGGGGGCTAAATCAGATCACCATCAAGAACCGTCATCCACTCCCTCTTACCAACACCGCCCTGGACGCCCTCTCTGGTGCCCGCTTCTTCACGAAGCTGGACTTACGGAGCGCCTACAACTTGGTCCGCATCAGGGAGGGCGATGAGTGGAAGACGGCCTTCATAACCCCCACCGGTCACTACGAGACCCTCGTTATGCCGTTTGGTCTGTGCAACAGTCCGTCTGCATTTCAACAGTTCATTAACGGCGTTCTCCGGGACATGCTGGGTCGTTGGTGCTACGCTTATCTGGACGATATCCTCATTTATTCCAAGACTCTGGAGGAACACACCCAGCATGTCCGAGCAGTGCTACGGAGGTTGCTGGCCCATCAGTTGTACTGCAAGTTGGAGAAATGTGCTTTTCACCAGCACTCCACCACATTCCTCGGTTTCGTCATCTCATCTCAGGGTGTGGCCATGGATCCCCAGAAGCTGGAGGCTGTGCGCTCGTGGCCCCTACCCACGTCGCTTAAACAGCTACAACGTTTTCTGGGGTTTGCCAACTTCTACAGGCGATTCATCCAGGGCTTCAGCACAACTGCAGCACCTCTCACTGCTCTCACCAAACCATCTCACGGAGCTTTTCACCTCACCCCCGAGGCCATCCAAGCCTTCAAGACACTGTGCAACCTGTTCACCACCGCTCCAGTCCTCACCCACCCCAACCCGGACAAACCCTTCGTTGTTGAGGTGGACGCCTCCGATGTGGGCGTAGGAGCTGTCCTCTCACAACGTGGTCCAGACGGAAAACTACACCCATGTAGTTTTTTCTCTAGAAAATTCAATCCCACTCAGCAGCGTTACGGGGTAGGGGACCGTGAACTGTTGGCCATCAAGTGGGCATTGGAGGAATGGCGTCACTGGCTCCAGGGCGGCGGCGACCCATTCACCATCTGGACCGACCACCAGAACCTCACCGTCATTCGCCAGACCAAACAGCTTAACCCCAGGCAGGCGCGGTGGGCTCTGTTCTTCGAACATTTCAACTTCCAGCTATCGTACCGGCCCGGTTCGAAGAACAGCAAAGCGGACGCCATTTCCCGTCAACACCAGCGAGACTCCACCACCTCGGAGGCCGCGCCTGTCCTGCCTTCCAACGTCATCCTGGCTCCCCTCCGGTGGGGGTTAGAAGAGAGAGTCCGCCAGAGCCACAGCCAAAATCCCCCTCCATCGGATACCCCTACTGGACGTCTCTTTGTACCCGACACCTTGCGCCAAGAAGTACTCCAGTGGGGGCACGACTCCACTCTGGCAGGACACCCGGGAGTCCAGAGGACCATCACCCTTATCGCCAGGGCGTTTTGGTGGAGGACGTTGAGGAGAGACGTACAGCTGTACGTCCAGGCATGCAACATCTGCGCTCGCTCCAAAACCACTAACACCCCATCTACCGGCGAGCTGCAGCCCCTCCCCATCCCCAAACGACCCTGGTCGCATATCTCCATCGACTTTGTCACTGGACTCCCCGAATCACAAGGAAAGAACACCATCCTGACCATTGTGGATCGGTTCTCTAAGGCTGTGCACCTGGTGGCTCTCACCGGACTCCCCTCTGCCAAGACCACCGCGGAGCTCATACTCGAACACGTAGTCCGCCTGCATGGGTTCCCCAAGGACATCGTCTTGGACAGAGGGCCCCAGTTCATGGCCAAGTTCTGGCAGGCCTTCTGCCGTCTGATCGGGACCACCTCTAGTCTGTCGTCCGGATTTCACCCACAGACTAACGGTCAGACAGAGCGGGCCAACCAACAGCTGGAGCGCTTCCTCCGATGCTTTGCCGGCGAGCATCAGCGTTCCTGGGCACGCTACCTCGTTTGGGCTGAGCTCTCCAACAACATCCACACATCCTCTGCCACCAACCTGAGCCCATTCGAGGTATGCTACGGGTATCAACCTCCGGTGTTCGAACATCAAGAACCGGAGGTTGAGGTCCCGTCTGCCCAACAGTTGGTCCGCCGGTGCCGGCGGCTCTGGAACCATGCACGTATCGCCATCCAGAGAGCCAACACTCGCTACATCACTCAACATCGCCGCCGGCACCCTCCGGGACGATTGTTCCATGTTGGTGACAGGGTTTATTTATCCACTCGCAATATCAACCTAAAAACGGACTCTAAAAAGCTCACTGCTCGCTTCATCGGACCCTTCAAGATCACTCATCAGTTAAACCCTGTCACCTTCAGGCTCCAGCTGCCTACATCTCTCCGGATCCATCCTGTTTTCCACCAGTCCCAACTCAAACATGTCTTCTTCTCTCCTCTGTCTCCCCAGGTTCCTGCCCCACCCCCGCCCCGGATCATTGACGGTGGTCCTGCGTATACCGTCCGGCGAATCCTTGATTCGCGCCCTTGTGGCCGTGGCACCCAGTATCTCGTCGACTGGGAGGGCTACGGTCCGGAGGAGCGGTCTTGGGTTCCCGGGCGGTTCATCTTGGATCCAGCTCTCATCCAGGACTACCGTTGTCGGGTATCCTCCGTTCCGGGACCGTCTGGTGCCGGTCCTGGAGGGGGGGGTACTGTCACACGCACGAAGTCACGTGAGGTCACGAGGACCCGGAAGTAACCTCATGCAGGTATTTAAGCAGGATGTAGGTGTCTGTCTAGCACCAGACATTGAGTTCATGTTTGACTCCACGTCAGGTCCCATCTTCATCGCAACTCACGTGAGTAAACTCTCTGCTCTCCGGAGCGCTTATTTACCTATCTGTGTGCGTGTGAGAACGCGGATTTCTTGGTGGAAATCTCTACTCCTTATCGGAGCGTTCTCAGACCAACTGCGTGATTTACCTGCTCACTCATGTACTTCCGCGTTTGAGTTTTCCGTCAGGCTACAAGGGGACTCATCTCGAACCTTTCATTTCTCGTCTAGCCTCTGTGACAGTATCCCTCCATCCAGAGAGCCCCTTTATCAAGGGGGTGGCCATAGGAGGATTTCATGAAGGAATTTCTAGAATTCTGCAATCAGGTTTGCTCCGCTGTGAGTGTGCAACCCTCCAGCTTTATCAGCTCTGCTGATTCTGCTATTGCCTCCTCCACTACTGGCTCCACCCACGGTCTCTCACTCCAGTTCCTTTTCTCTTTCTCCAATGGCCCCTCTTTGGCATCCCAATAACCAAGCCCACCGCCAACCTGATTTCCGCCCCCTGGGGTCTTTGTTCACCTTTCCAACCCTGTATTAGCCATCATAACCTCCTCCCTCCACCTGCTAGTTATTTTGGTATATGGCACTAGGACTAGGAATGGCCTACACAGAGGAGGTAATGTAATGTCATATTTTGTTTCTTTCTAGGGCTTTTTTCATCCCCTTTTTTATGTTCATATTATCTGTTTTCAGTTACTGTTTCCTTGGTTACCTTAGTTTCTGATTATGTAATTTGTTTCTATGTTCGCTCATTTTATCACCTGTGTCTTTAGTTTCTCGATTAGTCTGGTACCTGGAACAATGTTATGAGAAATAAAGCGGAGAAACAATGTTATGAGAAGCTGTCATGACTGAACTGAACTATATTAAAGCTCAGTGAGAACTATATTAGAGTTATGTTATTTTATATTGAATGGATTGTATTAAATCATATTTCATTTGTTTCATGAAATGTATAAGTGTTTGGGTTGAGTCTTGAGGTTGTTCAATATCCATAACTAGTAAGTTTTGTAGGTCCGATTTTTTTTTCTGGCAGCAAAGTACTGAATATTATACTATTATTTATTAGCAGATGAAGCAATGCGTCCATTAGGACATTGATGAGACTGGGTCAAAATCCAACTGCATATTATAAATATTTTCCATTTACCCCAGCACCAAAAACCAATACCTTTGCAATCTGTTACATGACCACAGACGTGTTAATGTACCTACTTCATTTTTACATTTTAAACACATTGGTGATGTCACACCCCTCTGGACTGTTTGAGTTGGTTTCTCCCTCTGTTGCCCATATTTGGTCCTTCCTGTTCCTGTCCTTGTCAAGTCATTAATCACCCACACCTGTCTGTGTTCATTATCCTGTCTTTATAAGTTGTATTCAGTTCAGTGTTTGTCGTTGGATCTTAAAGTTATGTTGGTATGTGTTTTCCTGCTGTTCCTGTCTGGATGTACACTTTGTGAAGTGTATCAAAGACTTTTTGTTATAATTTGTTTTCCTACGTCTCCTTCTACACACAGTGTGACAGGTGATAAAGAGGTTAAAAATGTCTGCAGGTAGGAGAAATATGGAGTCTATTTATGGTTTTAAATTGTATTTCTCTTGTACGTGTACAAACAGATATGTTTCTAGCATAAGACCAAATATCATCATATGTTTCATCAATATGTCACAACTGTAGACACTTTAATATCAATATCACTTCAATAATAATATAACATGAAAAATAAAAACTGAATTGCGGTTTACAGCAATATGCTGTATTACAATATAAACAGCCCACTGCTGTAAAATATTACTGTAGTTTTTACAGCAATCCGTTACAATGTATATAGAGTAAATCATTTCAGAATTATAATTTGTGAACTGTCCAGAGAAAAAAAAAAGACATTCTTCTTTTTACAGATAAAGCCACATTGATAGTATTTTAACAAATACTCACCTATGATCGCAATGATAGGAATACCGTTTAACAGAGCAGAGATGAGGACAATAATCTGCCGAAGTGACTGATTCTGCTGGATTTCTTTAGTCAGTTATATGTAACATAAAATACATCAGTTTTCAGTTTAATATTGCTTTACGGATTTCACCACTCAATAATAATGTTTAGTCTGGTGCCGTTGCTGTATTTCGGAGGTGGATCTGTTGTCACAGTAATAAAGTGCTAATTCATCAGTATTCAGTACATTATTTATGAACAGACAGGTTTAATTTGTACTAAATATTATTTTTTTTTAAATATATTACTTTAGTAATGAGGAGTAGTACAGAAAGTGTGCCAGGACTGGAGGATCTGGCAGTTTCAGTAATTACTAGTTTACCAGTTAATGGTCACATTTTGACTAAAATCTGTTAGTTGACCTCGTGAATTCTCTGCAGCTTGGAATACAACACAACACACACACACACACACACCACACACACACACACACACACAATGTGATTGTGCCATTAAAACACCAGTCAATTTATTATTCTGCAGAGCTCTTAAAAATAATGATAAAGTACATCAAACTTAAGATGAAGCTGATCTTTATGATGTTGAAACAGTTCAGCATGATGCAGTCTTGCTTTATCACATGGCTTTAGAGAAGAAACTTCACCTCAAAGCTTTCAGACAAATAAGTGGCTTAAGAGGAAATCAAGAGGAAGTCAGTATCTCTGACCACACGTGTAGTGTTATTCCGTTCATATGCTAAATGTATTCTGTTGTCATACACTACAGCACTCACACACATCAGCAGTTATATTATTTTAGTTATGCCTTTAACAAAAAAAAAAAAAAATAAATAAATAATAATAATTTTAAATGGGTTAGTTAAATTAGTTACAATTCATTTTATAATATTTTATGTGATTGTGTCCTTTAGTTTTATGTAATTTGCTTTAGTTATATATAACTCAATTTAAAAGAGCATTTTGCTACAAGCATGAACATGTTTTTATATATTTGTTTTTAGTTTTTACAGTGTTTTGCAAAGTGCAGTGGTTCTCCCCAACACATTATCAAAATCTTTAAAATCTTTGAAATTAGGCAGACTTTTTTTTTTTTTTTTTTATATCACCATGAACTTCACTGGTCCAACAATATGCAAAATGATTAACATGAGTCACACTGATATTTAGCTCACTTGTAGAGTTTGATTATGACTTTCATGTCAACAAAAAAATATATGGTCTTCCTTTGAAAGTTAATAAAAATATTTGTCTACTTTATAAATTTTTTAGCATTCAGAAGCTGCTGAAAGAAATTAGGTCATGAGCTGAATGTAACTTTTTATATTCATAATACTGTAATTATACATATTCATAATACAAATTCATAATACATTTTAATGGTTTTGCTGAGTGGTTCAGAGTAGTCATGGGAACTGAGTAATAAAGTGGGATCAAGTAAATTTGTTTGAGTGTTTTGTGTCAGGCAAAAATGCTTAACATGCCTTCACTTTGTTAAACCCAAAACTAGCATGCGAAGGTTTATGTTTACATGTCTATCAAGTGACCAAACCAGTGGAACACTTCGTTTGTTAATATTTAAGAGCCAAATTATTCAAAACAATTAACATGCAAGCCACATTACAAAATAAACTAAAAAATATATAATAACTTGTATAATATAATAACACGTGATATACACTCCAGATGACAAAATTCGGGGAAAATGAACATAAAAGATAACATTATTGCACAATACTGTGTGTAAGAAGTGGCTCTAACATGCAGAAACCTCATTGACCTTTGGTAACATTAGCTCTCAGTGCACAAACATCTCAGAGAACTTAAAAGAAGAAGAGAAAAAAAAAAAAGATTATTTGAAGAGTTCAGATGCAAAACCAGCTAAAAGCCTTTACTATTACTTAAATACTATTTACTTTTTACTGGCTACAGAACAGAGTAGTGGTCTGGTCTTGCTTTGGTCCTGGGCAAGGCCTGCTTCTTCTCAAAGGTTTGGAGAAATCAATTCCAGCATACTGAAAGATAAAGATCATACAAATGAATGGCCATAAACAGTATGTAAGATATAATGTACGGTCAGTTGGTCATTATTGGAAAAAAAAACTATTTTTCTAACAACACTTCATATAATTAATGTAATCATTTCCAACTGTAAGAATTAAAATTAAGTTTTAAATTTAAATATAAATAATATAAAACCAATTAAGCTAACTTATTAAAGATGTATATCTTACCTGTGGATCATTTGTGTTTTGAGGTTTCTCTGAAGATTTTTTACTTGTTTTAGTCGTGTCACGGCAGCTCTTCACCAAACCTGAAAGAACACTGAATACTTTAACCATAATGATTGACTGTTTAAAAAATAATGAGCAAATATAAAATGTTTGAATTTGTGTAGATTACAGTTAATAATAACACTAAAAAGTTCACACCTATGACTGCAATGATCAAAAGCACATTCAGCAGGACAGATGTGATCATCGGAACTGTCCATGGAGTCTGTTGTTGTGGACAATCATTTGAATCTGTCTGATTCTGGTGGAGTCTGTTATATTCTTTTGGTAACTGTCTGTAAAATGTTTTTGATTCAATCAATCATTATCCAGTTTTAGTTTTTAACAGTACAATGGAAAAAGTGTAAAGCATATTCAACATGGAAATCCATCATGTGGTTTAAAAATACATCTGAAAGAGAAAATAACTCACCGCTGATGTAGATTTTGGTGCCGTTGCTGAATTTCCGCGATTCACTTGTTTTGACACAATAATAAACTCCTAATTCATCAGTGCTGATATTTCTGATGAACAGACGACTGTTAGTTTTCACTGAGTATTTGTCTTCAAAGATGCTGTTTTCATAGTCAGCTCCTTCATATGTGCTACTGTAAGTGCGTAAGATCAACACTGGAGGATCTGGTGATTTGTGTTTGTACCAGTAAATCTCCTCTATATCAAGATCACAGCTTATATTCACATCAGCTTCTAAAGTTACTGCTATGTTTGTTAAACTCTCTGTGGTTTGAGACCACATCAACAGATCTATGAGATTATGAAACAAACAAACAAACAAAATTTATTAAGATAGAAAAACAAAAGAAACATCATTTAATAATTCAGTAAAATGTGAAGTGATAAACTCACAAATGTGAAGCTGAATGATCTTCATGGTCTGAGATGAATATCTTCTATACTGAGATCATTCAACCATCTCGTACTGAGAGCGGAAACACCACAGAGTTTTAGACAAAACCTCGACCAAGAGAAAAGGGGCAACACATGTTTTGTACATTATCAAGAGAGCTAAATGTGCATATACCATAGTTTTGTTGTTCACTGATACCAGGTCCAATTTTTGGTCTGTACTTACAAGAGTACATATATTACTCTTGGTGAAACTTCTAAGTTTATTAGTAAACCTGAGTAGGAGTACACCAGGAAACTCTATTACAATAGTCTGTATTTCACAAGAAAACTATAAAAGTTAATTTATATGAAAAAAAGTGCTGTCCAAGGCTGCACAATCATTATATAAGTAATAATGGGTAGATTTCTTACAAATTGTAGTCCGTTACTGATTTCAAATTGCATGACCAAAATTTTAGTCAGTAACATAATCCATTACATCAGGGGTTCCCAACCTTTTTCACTCCAGGGCCCCCCTCCTTCTCTGGTCAATTTTGCAAAATCCCCCCTATGCCTGACATTTCCTCTTATACTGTACTTCCACCGCAAAGAGAAAGGGGTTTATTTTTAAACCTTTTTTATTAACCAAAATATCTGTTTTGCCTTTATTCTTCTACTGCATGTTAAAAAAAAAACCTCAAAATTCAAACAAACTTTAAATTAAAGCTATACTTTGTAACTTTAAAGAAACCCTCTGCTCAATTCTAACTTTTTAAAATATTATATTTACATATACAGATTTAAAGCTCTTGATTTTTTAATTCAGACATTCTTTACAAATTCAGAGTACTTTTTCTTAAATAGGTGAACCTGCCAAACAGGACAACAGGGAGATGCCAAAAGACCACTCACTAAACCTGTCCATTTGAACTGAACGGACTATATCTACTTTTTGTATCCATTAAAAAAAAATAAATAAATAAACATACAAATGAAAATGCTCCAAATACAATCTAAATGTGTTCAAACGAATCGATCAAGTCAGTTCATCGAAGACGTGATCAGTTAACAACAGTTCCTCCGTCAGACCGCCTCTGATCCTAATATGTGCATAAACACCACTGAGCCTCACAAGATTATCCTCTATAGGTGAGCATACATTATAAAACCCTCACAGAACATTAATTTGGACAACTGTGCAAATATATTGAAATTTCACGCGAAAAAACTGAGGATCAAAGCCCCGAGAGCGTGCATAGTTTGGGATCAATAGCGGACTTGTACATGCCTAATGTACGACTCGCGTCATACATTAGGCACACGCAAGTTCGTTATAACTCTTATCGTCTTTACCTTTACATTAGCGCCGCGGTTTGCTTCATGCAGCCGAGAGATATAATTTTGCGTGAAGCGGCTGGAAGTTTAGAGCCGCCGTTCAATCTGTATTTAACGGTACGATGAGGCTTGCTGTGCGAGTCCCAAGCAGCCAAACACAGAACACGAGAGAGGCCGTGGTTTGATCATTTTAACTTAACACATTAATAATGAAATTAAACAATTATAGGATAATATTTAAATTAATTTTAAGCTATCTCGCGGCCCCCCTGGAGAATCACTGAGGCCCCCTAGTGGGCCGCGACCCCCAGGTTGGGAACCTCTGCATTACATTAAACTACACATTTAGGGTAATATAATCAGATTACTTTTTGATTACGTTTAGATTACTTTGACCTAACTTATTTTTTACATTGATAACCAGATAATATTGTACTATAATGATGTAAAAATGCAAAGAGTGAGAAAAATATATTATTTTCATTGTAGTTAACAACATGAAGTGCATTTAACATTATATTATATCAATGTTTCCCAAACTGGGGTTCATAAAGGAACTGCAGGGGGTTTGTGAGTTTAATGAAAGGCTTACAAGTAATTAAATCATGAAAATGTAAAATTAAATAATTTTAAAAGAACAATCAAAACAATTCACTTTCTAAAAAAGTTTTTTTTTTTTTTTTTTTTTTTTTTTTACCTGCGTGAACATGCAAATGTCATACTTAATAACTGAAATATTTACTTTAAAATCTCACTTAAGGGGGTCATTGACTATGGTTTCACTTTTTTAACTCTAGTTAACGTGTAATGTTACTGTTTGAGCATAAATAACATCTGCAAAGTTACAACGCTCAAAATTTAATGCAAAGGGAGATATTGTCTTTTACAGAATTGCTGACTGACCACCCCTTTGAAGTAAAAATATTAGGTGAAAGAAGTTTAGATGACAGAATATCTGAAATCAAGAAATAGTGGGAATTTGTGCATTTTAATGAGTTTGAAAAAATACATTATAATACATGGTTAAATAATCTACTGATTCATCAGTACACTGTAAAAAACAATTTGCTTAGTGTGTGTGTGTGTGTATGTATATATATATATATATATATATACACACACACAGTGGGTACAGAAAGTATTCAGACCCCCTTTGTTATATTGCAGCCATTTGCTAAAATCATTTAAGTTCATTTTTTTTTCTCATTAATGCACACACAGCACCCCATATTGACAGAAAAACACAGAATTGTTGACATTTTTGCAGATTTATTAAAAAAGAAAAACTGAAATATCACATGGTCCTGAGTATTCAGACCCTTTGCTCAGTATTTAGTAGAAGCACCCTTTTGATCTAATACAGCCATGAGTCTTTTTGGGAAAGATGCAACAAGTTTTTCACACCTGGATTTGGGGATCCTCTGTCATTCCTCCTTGCAGATCCTCTCCAGTTCTGTCAGGTTGGATGGTAAACGTTGGTGGACAGCCATTTTTAGGTCTCTCCAGAGATGTTCAATTGGGTTTAAGTCAGGGCTCCAGCTGGGCCATTCAAGAACAGTCACGGAGTTGTTGTGAAGCCACTCCTTCGTTATTTTAGCTGTGTGCTTAGGGTCATTGTCTTGTTGGAAGGTAAACCTTTGGCCCAGTCTTAGGTCCTGAGCACTCTGGAGAAGGTTATATATATATATATATATATATATATATATATATATATATATATATATATATATATATATATATATAAAATATATATATATATATATATATATATATATATATATATATATATATATATATATTAGTTTGTTATACTGTTTTGTTTGAGTCTTAACTGAATCTGTGAACATTTTAATCTAATAGGTAAAAGGGTAATAATTGAACAATTAAAAATTACAGAGTTGTCATTGCTTATTTTTATTTAATTTGATTTCTTGTATTGCAATATATTACTGGAGAAAATACCATCAAATTACTGTATATTTTACAAGTAAAATGCAGTAAAAATGGTACAGTACAGTAAAAGTACAGTATAAATACATTTACAGCAAGTCAAATGGTACTGTAAATATAATATAATGTACGGTATTTTTACTGTAAGTAAATTTACAGTAAGTTACTGGTGAACTATCCCTTTAAGCTGTTGGATCACTGTATTGTACAGAAGTCAGAGTAAAATACATTATGTAAAGTAGAGGCATCTGTGACATTTTAAAGATACATGCAGCAAAGTTTAGCAACAAAGGATAGCAAAACTCAGATATAGTGCAATATAAATTAGGAGTGTTGCAATCCCTGCTGGTTGTGCTTTCACAGAAGAGTTTCTTGCATTCTCTGTTGGTTCTGGAGGATTCTCTGCAGTTAGACAAAAAAGTTGAGACAAATATGTAAATATAGTACAGAGAGACAATATTTTTCTAACAATGCAATAAATACATGCAGTCAGCAGACTGGGTAAAATGTATGACAAATTAAACTGTCATAGATTAAACTGCTTTCTCACAATACATAATCGTCTTGTGTACATGTAAATTTAGTCTCTGTTTTCAAGACAAACATTCTGAAACTGACCAGGCATTATTATGTCCCTTTACCAAATGACTCACACTATGTCAGTAATGACTGCTTCCACATACCTTTGACTTGTAAAGTTAGTTTGTAATTCTTCTTCACAACTGGGATAGAGCAGGAGAACTTGCCATTATCTATGAATTTCAGATGTTTGAGTTTGATGGAGAAATATCTACGTCCATACTGTGAGGAAACACTTTCTATTCGATCTTTGAATAACACATCTTGGTCTTTTGTTAAGGCATTGCCTTTTTCAATATCATAAACAATCTTGCTTTCATTGTATCTCCAAAATACATTAATTTCATCTGGCTTTAGCTCCTTTTCTTCATATGAACAAGGCAATGTAACAGAGCCTCCAACAAAACCCTCAATTTGAACTGGCTCCTGCAGAGACACTGGAGAAGAGTAACAACTTTAGTAAGCAAACAACAAACAAACAAACTAAATTACATTAATATTTTAAGTGAGGTCTGTGAATACGAACCTTTGTCTATCAGATGAAGAAATACATAAACGAGCCAGCATCCGCACAAACAAATAAATGTTAATGTTCATCTGACTCTCTTTTAATGACCTTTTAGACATTTAGGCATATTTGTATGCAACTGGACTTCTTGATTACGGACCCAATTCAAATTCAGCAAGTGTGCTTAACAAAAGACGAAATTAAGCCACATTCGGAAAATCGTTATCTGACAATAAAAATACATGTTTTTCTTCATCTTTAAACTATATTATTACATTAAAAAAAAAACAAAAAAAAAAAAAAACAACGATTTATTATTAGGAGACCATGTTGACATGACATGTTTTCAGTTTCGATTTCTAGCCTGATCGTCATCCCTTCTGGTTTTAAAATATAATGAATTTGTTTGAAAGATTGAAAATTAACCACGATCACACCAAGCCATCTTATATTCATAAATACAACCTACAAGTTTGTTTATTTATTTATTTTTATTAATATTATTATTGTTTTTTCACAGAACTAAAAAAACGGTTATGTCCACTCACTCCCTCATTGTCATAAGCGTAAGTAACATTAGAAGTACTGATCTATCTTTTTTTTTTTTTTATTTTAACACGTTAACCATATATATATTGTCACGGGGTGAAGAATCACTCGACAAGGGTGGCTTCGTGAAACAATGCCCCGGAGGGTGGATTTATTTACAGTGCAAGAAATTAACAGAAAAAGGTGAGCCGGTGCAGGGTGGCTGGTGCTCCAAGTGCTGCGTGTTCAACTCCGAGTGAAAGTGGATGTCCGTTCGTGCTCCAAAACCAAAGGTGGGCTGATCGGTCACTCGCTGCTTTCTAGGAAGAACAAGAGAATAGGAGTTAGTCCAGAGATGCATTCGGCTCGAGACCAGAGTCTGTCTGTGTGCTCCAGCACGCGCTGCTTAAACAGGCTGTGGTTGATTAGAATCAGCTGTGACCGATCAGCCTGTGGAGAGTGCGTGCAGGTGCCTTTGGTTGGTTGCCAGGGCGACGCTGATTCCTTTGTGGAAGCTCGTCACACTCCCCCCCCCTAAGCGTCGTCCTGGTCCTGTGGAGAAAGGGAGACAGTAGGGGTGAAGTAAGGGGAGGGTGGGAAATGACCCCCGACAGACCTGCATAAGCTGTCCATAATCGTGAGAGGCCATCGGCGTTCGCGTTGGCAGCCCCGGCTCGGTGTCGTACTTCAAAGTGGAAGTCTTGGAGCGCTAGGAACCAGCGAGTCACCCTGGCGTTGGTATCTTTGGCGCGGGCCATCCACTGAAGGGGCGCGTGGTCAGTGACCAGGGTGAACTTGCGGCCTAGGAGATAGTACCTGAGCTCCAAGACTGCCCATTTGATGGCCAGGGCCTCCTTCTCCACGGCGGCGTACTTCCTCTCGGCCGTGGACAGCTTCCTGCTAATGTAAATGATCGGATGCTCCTCACCTTCCTGGATTTGGGACAGGACGGCTCCCAGCCCTGTGTCGGATGCATCCGTCTGCAGCAGGAAGGGGCAGCTAAAGTCTGGGGCACGGAGGACGGGAGAGGACGTAAGGGCCGTCTTGATCTGGGCAAAAGCCTCCTCCGTGGATGGGGTCCAGCATACTTTCTCCGGCTGCCCCTTCCTGGTCAGGTCTGTCAGGGGGGCGGCTAAAGAGGAGAAGTTGGGGATAAAGCATCGGTAATAACCCGCCAACCCCAAAAAAGCTCGTACCTGGGTCTTGGTTGCTGGTCTCGGGGCGGAGTGGATGGCCTCTACCTTCTTCTCCTGTGGCCGGATGAGACCACGGCCCACCTGGAATCCCAGGTACTTGGCTTCCGAAAGGGCAAGATGGCATTTGCGGGGGTTGGCGGTGAGTCCAGCCCGCCGGAGCTCCGAGAGCACCCTCCGTAGCCGATCCAGATGTTCGTCCCATGCCTCGGAGTGGACCACTACATCATCTATGTAGGCGGCTGCATACGCCTGGTGGGGCCGCAAGATGATGTCCATCATTCGTTGAAAAGTGGCTGGGGCCCCGTGTAAGCCGAAGGGAAGGGTCCGGTACTGCCAATGGCCACTGGGGGTTGAAAAGGCAGTTTTTGGTTTGGCCGACGCGGTTAAAGGTACCTGCCAGTAGCCTTTGGTGAGGTCGAGAGTGCTGATGTACCGGGCCCTTCCCAGGCGGTCCAGCAGTTCGTCGACCCGAGGCATGGGGTACCCGTCGAATTCGGAGACTTCGTTCAGGCGGCGGAAATCATTGCAAAAACGGAGGGTGCCATCCGGCTTTGGTACCATTACTATCGGGCTGGACCATGGACTCCGAGATGGTTCTATTACCCCCAACTTCAGCATTTGTTGGATTTCTTCCTCAATAGCCTGCCGACGAGCTTCCGGGATTCGGTAGGGCCGTTGCCGGACGATGACTCCGGTGGGTGTTTTGATATCGTGGTGTACCACATTGGTCTGCCCGGGCTGGGAGGAGAACACATCCTGGAACTGACTGACCAGGTGCTGCAGCTCCGCCTTCTGGGCAGCCGCGAGATTGGGGTTGACATCAACAACCACGGGTTCGGTGAGACTCAATGCA
Organism: Cirrhinus mrigala; assembly: GCA_036247105.1. Taxonomy (NCBI): domain Eukaryota; kingdom Metazoa; phylum Chordata; class Actinopteri; order Cypriniformes; family Cyprinidae; genus Cirrhinus; species Cirrhinus mrigala. Next base: position 8,614,468 of record CM070028.1, read on the forward strand.
GCTACTTGGTCCCGGGTCCCTACCCATTTCTTCAACAGGTTGATGTGGTACAACTGCTCCGCCTGCCGACGACCAGGTTGTCTTAACCGATACGTGACTGGCCCGACCTTCTCTACCACTGTGTAGGGTCCTTGCCAGGCAGCAAGGAATTTGCAGGCGGAGCTGGGGACCAGGACCATGACGCGATCTCCCGGCTGGAATTCCCGTGGTTGGGCTGCCCGATTGTAGTGGCGTTGCTGCGCTTGCTGTGCCTTGCTCAGGTGCTCCCGGACTAATGGCATCACTCGATCGATGCGCTCCCTCATCTGACGAACGTGTTCAATGATGGTACGATGAGGGGCCGGCTGCTGCTCCCAAGCTTCTCTGGCGATATCTAGGAGGCCGCGGGGTTGCCGGCCGAAGAGAAGCTCAAAGGGGGTGAAACCAGTTGAGGCCTGGGGAACTTCACGGATCCCGAAGAGCACGTAGGGCAGAAGGAGATCCCAATCCCGTTTATCCTCCGCTGTAACACGCCTTAACATTTGCTTAAGGGTCTGATTAAATCTCTCCACCAATCCGTCCGTCTGTGGGTGGTAAACTGTGGTCCTCAACTGTTTCACCCGCAGCAACCGGCAGAGATCCGCCATCAGCCGGGACATAAAGGGAGTTCCCTGGTCAGTCAGTATCTCCGAGGGGAGGCCGACTCGGCTGGCCAGCAGAAACAGCTCCTGGGCGATGGACTTGGCGGTAGCTTTCCTCAGGGGGACTGCCTCTGGGTACCGGGTGGCGTAATCGACGATGACCAGGATGTGTTCATGGCCACGGGCAGACCTTGGCAACGGCCCTATGATGTCCATTCCAATCCGCTCGAAGGGCACCTCTATAATGGGCAGCGGAATGAGCGGGCTGGGGGGAGGGGTCCTGGGTGACGTAACCTGGCAGGTCGGGCAGGCCTGGCAGAATCCTCGTACTTCAGCCTCCATACCGGGCCAATGAAAGCGATCGCGGATGCGTTGTGTGGTATTGGCTGCCCCGAGGTGACCTGCCATGGGGTGTGAATGGGCCAACTCCAGGACTGCCTCGGTTTTTCCTCTTGGCACCACCAACAACTTTTTCTCCTCCCCCCTCCTCTGCGCGACACAGTACAGCAGTCCCTTCTCAACGACGAAATACGGGAGAGTATGGGGCCGTGGGAGGACGTCCTTTCCGTCCACGACTCGCACTTGAGTCCAGCAGTGCTTTAGTCGGTCGTCCTCCCGCTGTTCCTTGGCGAAAGAGCCCCCTCCGGTAGCCTGTTGATACACATCAAAAAACAGATTAGAATTTTGGGAGGGGGACTCACCATCTCTCCCGCTGTCGGAGGCGAGCAGGACCGGGCGGCGGCGGCGTTCAAGTGGCCGCCTCCGTCTTCGACGATCCCCCCTGGGGCTGACAGGCTGTGTAGCGGCGGTGAGCAGCTGGTCGAATCCGGGCCAGTCCCTTCCCAGGAGTACAGCCACCGGCAGATCTTTCATTAGGCCAGCCTCCACCGGCCAGGTACCTTGGGGTGTTGAGATGGTGACTGTACGGGCCGGCACTTGGCGAGTGTCTCCATGCACGCAGGTGATCGGTAGGAAGGTCTTTTGGCTCCTTTTTGGATCACACAGCCGCGACTGGATAAGGGTGACCGCACTGCCTGAGTCCAGCAAGGCCCGGAAACGTTTTCCATCCACCGTCACGTCGGCTTCGGGGGCTCCTGATGGCACACGCTGATGAACGATGCAGCCTGCCAGCCACGCCCGCGGAGGTGGCGGTGGTTCAGCACTGGGCATGGGCTCGTCTCGCGGTGGGGGAATCGTCGGCCTGCTGACTGGTCGCGGGGTGCCTTCGAGCGGGCGCCGCTCCTGGACCACCCTCCGGGGGAACGGCAGCACTCGGTCCCCGGCCTCGCGGTGATGTACCGCATCCGCCAGTTCGATCGCCTCCACGAGCTCCTGGGTGGTGGTCGGATTCCTCATCCCGACGGCTTGCCGGTGGGCGCGGGGAAGTGCGCGGAGGAGGCGATCGACTACCACTCGTTCCGCTACCTGAGCTGCAGTGGGGTTTCCCTCCAAGAGCCAGTGCTGTGCGATTCGGTTGAGCTCGGCGGCTTGGGCACGGGCTGGCACGCGGGGCTTAAACTCCCACTCGTGAAACTGTTGCGCCGCGCAGATGGGTGAGAGGCCGAGTCTCGCTAAGATCTCCCGCTTGACTTCATAATATTCTTCAGCGACGGTCAAGGGGAGCGAGAAATAAGCTCGCTGGGCTTCACCGGTGAGAAGGGGTGCCAGCGCGCGTGCCCATTCCTCTTCTGGCCATGATTCCCGATGTGCTGTATTTTCGAATACCTGGAGGAACGCTTCCACATCATCATCTGCCGTCATTTTTGGTAGCAGGCGCGTGGCTTGAGCGCGAGCGTCAGGCAGCGGAACGCGCTGGGCGGCGGAGAGCTGGATGGCCGTGATTTCCTCCTCCGTCCGGCCCACGCGAGTGGCAAGATGTTCAGCGATCTGTTGCTGGCGGATGCTGACTTCGGCGAGGCATTTTAGTACTTCTTCCATGGCCGGGACGAGCGTGCCGCCTTCCCGATCCTGGGTGCACAAACAGAGAAAAAAATAATTAGGGCTGGGCGGTGAACTTGCCGGTGATCCTTCACAAATCTGCCTGCATTCTCCACCACTTTGTCACGGGGTGAAGAATCACTCGACAAGGGTGGCTTCGTGAAACAATGCCCCGGAGGGTGGATTTATTTACAGTGCAAGAAATTAACAGAAAAAGGTGAGCCGGTGCAGGGTGGCTGGTGCTCCAAGTGCTGCGTGTTCAACTCCGAGTGAAAGTGGATGTCCGTTCGTGCTCCAAAACCAAAGGTGGGCTGATCGGTCACTCGCTGCTTTCTAGGAAGAACAAGAGAATAGGAGTTAGTCCAGAGATGCATTCGGCTCGAGACCAGAGTCTGTCTGTGTGCTCCAGCACGCGCTGCTTAAACAGGCTGTGGTTGATTAGAATCAGCTGTGACCGATCAGCCTGTGGAGAGTGCGTGCAGGTGCCTTTGGTTGGTTGCCAGGGCGACGCTGATTCCTTTGTGGAAGCTCGTCACAATATTTATATCTAACTATCTAACTGCTGTAAAACTATACAACAACGAAACGTTAGGACAAATGTATATTGCGGTACTATACGAAAGATTAAAACCATCGCGATATTTATTTAAAACATAAACATTGGAGCGTACATACCTTACAAACATGGATGACGTATCTATCTTTTATATGTCGTAATGCTAAAAAATTACCCATTCAATGTATGATTATAGCTTGTACTAACTGTTCTAACTGTACTGTTCTAACGCACTAATCTTCTTCTACTTTTAAGTTTAACTGCGGTTCGCATCCATTTTATAGGTCCATTACCGCTCCCTTCTGCTCCGGAGTGTGGGTCAGACTATTGCGCTGCATCCCAATGTTTATACTAGACATCCTTAATAGTTCTCTCGATAAACCAGATGAGCTGGGACAAACACTTGCTGTTTACTTTACAGCCTGTAGTGGTTCATACGTACGATCGCAATTAAACTGTTCATAGAGTTTTATTTTGAAATTGGATTAATATATAAAGAAATGCAGTGAGTGCTTATCAAGGCACGGTTTCAATACACACCTTACAGACAAGCAGAATAGCCCAGAATATGAACGTAACCAGCCAAATTGTATTTAATCATATCCCCATAGAAAGAAAACAAAAAAGAAAATTAATGGACAAAGACAGTGCAATGGCCGAATTCTGTATACAGTTCCCTGGTGAAAAAACCAGCATATGCTGGTTAGGTATGTTTTGATGCTGGTTTAAGCTGGTCTTTTGCTGGTTTATGCTGGTCTTAGCTGGTCATGTTGCTGGTCAAGGACCAGCATAAACCAGCAAAGGACCAGCTTAAACCAGCATCCCAGCATCAAAACATACCTATCAGCATATGCTGGTTTTTTTCACCAGGGTTTATTAATAAATTATGCATACAGGAAAGCAATCCTCCCATAAAGAAAACGCGGCTTAAAGAAGACGGTACCTTAAGCATTTTTAATGGTTTTCTACGAGGGAGAAAAAGCTTAATGTGAATGGGCGTTGCGTTCATCTGCTGTATTAATATTAATGTTAATAAGTTTATTATTATTTAAATTGTTATTAGTATTAATAGTATTTATTAATACCAAATTTGGGCATCGAAAGTTATTGTTTTAATACTTTTATTTTATAAGATTAATCTCTAATCTGTCTATATAATAATGCTATCCAATACTCAGACCTAGAGGTAATCACTCATTTAAAATAATCAGATCAAACCAAATCATTTAATACCAAATCGAAATACGAACAAAAAAGAAATAAAGATAATTGACTAATGCAAAAGTCTTTGCGAAAGAAAAAAATATTTACGGTAAATTGAAACTTCTATAACTTTTTATACTTAAATTTTTTTTTTTTTTTTAACTATATTTAATTCTCTCTCTCTCTCTCTCTCTCTCTCTCTCTCTCTCTCTCTCTCTCATATATGTCACGAATCTGGTCGGTGTCCCGTTGCCTACTCACCACCAGATGTCACTCTCGCTCCACCCACTCACTCTGACTGTCGCTTTGCATCTCGGACTGCATCTCCCATCCTCCACCGCTCTGATTGCGTCAGCCCCCGTGACCAATCAGGCATCCTATAAAACCCCGGTCCTCCTCAGTTGCACTTCCTGGATTGTTGTATCGTTGTATCGTTGTGGTATTGTTGTATTCCTAGTTCTTGTTCCAAGTTCCTGGTTTTTGATCTCCCGCCTGGTTTTCTCGTTTACGTCTGTCTAGCCGCCTGCCTTGTGGATTATCGCTCTGGTTTATCGGATCATTCTCTTCGACTGCCTGTGACACACCTGTCTGCCCCTGTCTCGACCCTGCCTGCTCGACCCTGTATCTGTCTTGTTTGTTTAATAAAGCTTGCACATGGATCCGCTCGCCTCACGTCTCTCACTCCCGGTAACAATATAGTGACATTTAAGGGGTTATTAAAAAAAGAAGCAGAATTAGACAATTTTGGACTTCTTTCCCTCATTTCCCTCAAGCCCTACATGAGTGGGTACACATAAAAAAGGCTATATTATTATATTTCTTTGATGTAACCTAAACAGACTGGAAGTGAACGTCTCCTTTAACATGAAACAGACTAAGAAGTACAATTTTGTGAAGTATTATCAACAGCATGAAGAGTATCATGTCACATGAAACAAACACATCAAACCATTAACTTAGCCATATTAACAATATGAATTCACAGCATAATAAATTGGTTTATATCAAAGAAATAGACTAAAGATTCACTCCAAGATGCACTGAGCCCAGACCCTACAAAAACTGTACATAAAAATATTTTCTCATTTATTTGGTCACAGCGCATAATCGCAGTTGATATATAACATAAATGACACCACAACCATTAATTCAGGACAATACAACCCCTATCAAGACTTTAACACACCATGGACTGCCACTAGAATCCATTCAACCCAGCTCCTGTCAAAGATACACAGTATCAAAGATACTGTGGTTGCATGATGTTTGTTCCTCAATCCAATGTATAATATGAACAGCTTTTGTAATGGGGAATTTAGCAAATTTCACAGTCACTGTGTCAGATGATCTATAAAGTCTTGTTCAGACTGTCAGCAAATGATTTTTCGATTAGTCTAGACAGAAAAATTAATAAATAGATAAATAGTGGTTTTAAATGCAATTCCAAACAGATCTTTACAAATGTGTCTCACCTTCCGATGACGGAAAAGCTTACTTCACTTGCTGCACAGTACAGAGAATCACATTATATAGCAGTCTCCTCGGTCACTGAGCTTTTCATATGTAACAAAGCAGCACCCTCATTTTTCCTGCATTCGTTTTAAAAGCCTGCTCACATATGTGGGTATGCCTGCATTGTAACCAAAGCAAACCATGCAGACAGACTGGTTATGTCTGGACACACAAATCTGAACTGATCACTTGCAATTAATAGTGTGAACAGTTTGCCTGAAAATATCTAATCTGAGAAAAAAGCTGATTTGCCTGCTCATCTGTCACCAAAACATTCATCCACTTGAAAAAATAGACCTCTATATAAATTGAATCAATAAGAAACGGTAAACATGTTCAGCATTCTAAAACACATATTTTTAGATGTTTCCAGACTATTTTATGTCATAAAGAGGAATTAGAATTCAGTGCATGGCAGGTATTGTCATACTGAGTGGTGCAGAGAATGCCTATGCCAACTCTACAGCACCTGTCCCAGCCAGTATCCAGTCAACATGCTTGCCAGGAAGTATTCTCCAATAATATCCATGAGTGTAACAAAAACAAAGCAAACTCCCACCATGTATTTACCTACAGGCAGTAGGGCTGGGCTGGCAGTGACTAAATATGGGTTGTGGCTAGAAGGGATACAGCTTCAACTGGAAATAACAATGAAATGAATTGTACTACCAATTGGATTGTTTTTTTGTTTTTTTTTAACGTCTACACCTACCCCAACCCTAAACTTAGCCCTTACTATAATACAAAAAACAGTATTATTGTTGTACAATGTGACAAAAATAACGTTAGATTGATGTGCACATGCCCAGTAGCTAGAGCTGTATTCCTTCTAGCCTTAACCCTAAATCCGTTAACATGGGACCCCATAGGTTATAGGTTACCCTATATGTTACCCTATAGGCAGTGACGGGTACAACAATAGGGGTAGGCATTCAGCAGAAGTGACAAAAAGGACAGTGAAATTTTCACCAACTCAATAATATTGCATTCTAATTCTAATTCAAATAGACAATTCAAAGAAAAATAAGAGGGCTCTAACAGCGACCCACCTGTTTTTTCCCAGGATTCTCCCGTATTTTACCATTCTATCCTGCCATCATCCCGTTTAAATATTTTCTTGCATTTCTCTTCTATACAAAAAATCCCACTGGGTATATTTTACATGGCCATGTTCACATTGTCATTTTTTTGGGATTGACAACCATATTTACTTACAGGTGTGAGTCTCAAAATGTCCCGTTCACACAGCAGCTTACACTCACTTTTCGAGTACTATCTGAAGATGCAACGGGAGTCAAACCCTTATTCCTTAAGAGTAACCATAGCAACAGAGACCAAAGCAATATCAAAGATGGCGACGTCCGTAAAACTGCAGGGGTGTTACCACTTTCTGACACGACAAGAGTCCAATTGAGCCGCGAGTTTATCCATCAAATCATCATTAATCGACAGCAGCTTTTAAATGAGAGCGGAGCCATTTGAGCCGCAAGCAGAACACAAAACTGATGGGAGGGAGCGGCTCCGGTGCTGACTGGATAGAAAACTTAAAGATGGCACGCAGCTCATTTCTCCATCACAGTATGCTACCGAAACCACAAAATAAAGCACGCAGCACACGGTAGAGGCACTTTTGTGCAGCAGAGCGGATGTGACAGACAACTAGTTGTCCAGTCCTGTTCCGTTCACACAGCGCGTGTGTTCCAAGAATGCGGTTGTGCTTGATAGTGAATCTGATAGTGCTATCTGATACTGCGGGAAGAATCACTGGTAGAAGTGATTATTTATATATATATATATAGAGAGAGAGAGAGCTCTTTTCCAAAACGTGATAAACGCCATTTTACAAAATTGAGTTCCTGTCAAAAGTATTGTATCTGGTCGTTATTGAAAAGGCAGTTTTTAATTTTACGCAAAATGTGATATCCGCCGTGTTATTCTGTCATGTTTTCTCCCTTTTTTTCCAAACCGCGACAAACGCCAGCCCAGCTAACAATTTTTGGTTCCCAGAACGTTCTGGGAACGTTAGGTTTTGGTTCCCAGAACGTTCCCAAGAACGTTCCCTATTGGTTAGCCAGGAAAGTTTTCTTAACGTAACTAGAACGTTCCCTGTAGGTTAGGGGAACGTTCTGGGAACCTGTCGGGAATGTTCCGGGAACGTCCTCTTCTTTTGGTCGGTACACAAAAACTTCTCCGTTAACATCATGTTCTCTTCAATTAGACGTGTCAAATTTCCCTGAAATCACAATATTTACTCTCGTATATATATTAATTATAAGTAATTATTCATTAAAGAGATCAATCAACGAATGTTAGTCAGTCAGTAAAACGAAATGACCGTTAATTTTTAAATTACGCGAGTGCGCGGCTTTCTGTGGAAGGCAGGATTGAGCGCGTGCTAGAGAAGCGCGTGCAGGTTCGAAGAAAAGAAATATAAAAACAAACTAAGTGTTAATGATATGATTTTCTGACTACGCTTAACATTTGCTTAATTTTAGCTATAAAATTGGAATTAAATTACAATTATAATGCGATTTGACCACTTTGATGTTTACACTTTATTAAACGCTTATTTCAGACATGAAATTCTGCAAAAACTAGTTTGTTTATGATGAAAAAGTATACATTTCAGCATTAGAATGATCAGAAAGATCTGCCAAGTTTTTATTAGTTTACACGGATATGACAACTAAAAATAACCTGCAGGGAACGTTCCGGGAAGGTTCCCTGTAGGTTGTAAAAATGCAATCTAAAAATAACCTGCAGGGAACGTTCTGGGAAGGTTCTTTTTAGGTTATAAAATTAAATAAAAAAATAACCTGCAGGGAACGTTCCGGGAACGTTCCCTGTAGGTTGTAAAAATGCAATCTAAAAATAACCTGCAGGAAACGTTCCCGGAACGTTCTCTGTAGGTTATAAAAATAAAACCTAAAAATTACCTGCAGGGAACGTTCTGGGAAGGTTCTTTTTAGGTAATAAAATTAAGCCAAAAAATAACCTGCAGGGAACGTTCTGGGAACGTTCCCTGTAGGTTATTAAAAAGAGAACCTACAGGGAACGTTCCTAGAACGTTCTCATTTGGTTCCCAAAAAAAATAACCAAACGGGAACCATAGGGGAACGTTAGGGGAACGTTCTGTGTTTGCTGGGAGTCTCCCTTTTCTGCAAAATGCAATACATCCGCTCAACCAATCACAGCGCAGCATTTCACGCATTGTAAACAGTAAAGGCGGCGCTTTGAATACACCCCGCATCCTAGTTTTCAACGTTGAGTAATGTATCACATAGAGCTGTAATCGGGCCTTAAAAGTTAGGCCCGATAGGGCCCGAGCCCGACAAGTATATTTTGATTGACAGCTTTTTAAAAGCCCGAACCCGTTTACAGCCCGACATTATTCAAATATGCGCAAGCACACAGCTCTTTTGCCTTTTGTCAAGAATGAGTCATTTATACATGTTTTAACATAATTTATTAATGGCTAACGTATAGGCCACTTGGAAGTTGGAACAAAGAAATATAATAAGTCCTCTGTAACATCGTAACATCTTAGCACTCTAAATAGGCGTACACTTAGCCTATAAATAGGCCAACGCATAAGAATTTCTTATTGGCATAAGAAAGACTCTTTCTTAACAAATTAAATTAAGATAAGTTCTAAATTAAGATGGGTTTTTGGCAATGACGAAATTAAGATAGTTTCAGCGCGGTCCTGCGCTCACTGATGGTGCGTCCAGCAGCGCTGAACACCCTTTTACTGCTGCTGCGACTGGCCGGGATGCATATTACTGATCTGGCTAATTTTGCCAAAACGTAATCACCAGAGGCAAGCCTCCGTTTCACCTCCTCAGCATCCATTTTCGCATCTTTCTCACGCTAAACGCATCATATGACCGCTAGTTTACCGGGCAAGCCGGAGCGGAAGCCAGAGCCCGTGTAAAATGATATAAATTAAGCCCGAGCCCGACCGGTCCCGTCGGGTTTCATCGGGTTCGTGCATTGATCTTCAGCTCTAGTATCACAGACGTATCTGACGATTTCTTTCATAAACAAAGTGTAGAGAGAGTTTAAATAAGAGATTCATTGTGCAGTGTAGAGAGTTTCGTTGATTACAATTTTGTGAAATCGCGATGAACTAAGATGATTGACAGCTTTTAATGATTTTTAAGGGAGTTTGTAAATGAGATATTGATTTAGTACAACAGTTCAATAAACAAGAAGTTAATATTAAGTGACTTACATTGTCTGACTATAACACTATTGCCTGATTTTGCTCTATTTCATCTTCAAAAATAGTTTGAAAAAGTCACCACTGAGCCGCTGCGCATCTCCATTCAAACACAGCGCTGTTTCGTTTATGAATGAACGTGCATTTTCTAGTAAGTCAATGAATCAAGTACCCATTCACAAAAAGAGTCACTTGCTTTGTTCCTGAATTAATCAGCCGTTCGAACGAATCAAATGAATGATATGATTAAGAAATTAAATCAGTGACTTACCGCCACCTACTGGCAGTATTTCATTTTTATCTTCTTTTTAGTTATTAAAATCATTTAATATTTCTATGTTCAAAATTGTACATTTTAAACTATTTAAAACATTAATCTCAACAAGAGTTTATGAATTTGATTGCACTTATGCCATCTTTTTCCATCACTTATACTTTCTCTAAAAAGTAAACATAGACCCCTAATGGATTTATTGCATTTTGGGAAAAAATAATCAGTTTTTATAATAAATCTTTGAAAAATCAATCTAGATTTGATTATTTTTTTTATTTTTATTTTTATTTTTTTTTTATGTTATTATAACCTAAAGATGCTATGTGAAAGTTTAAAACAGAAAATAGTGGTTTTCATCTTGCCACTTACTTGGTAAAGAAAACCCATTTTTACTCAAATTAATCAAAATGGATTTATAGCGTTTTGGAAAAGAGCTCCTCATATATATATATCTTCCACTTCAAAAGGCTATGGTTTAATTGATTAAATATGATCGGGATCAGATGCTGCGCTGCCTATACTGCGGATACCGGTTACATTCTGGCGAAAAGTGCCTTTTGCTGGCAGAGAATGAATTAGCATTTTTCAATAATCCATTCTGCTCTGCGCCTACTGCATCCCACCGACTGAGCCAAAGTAAGCCCAAAGTAAGCCCACATGGGCCAATCGCGTTCTCTCCTGTGGCTTACTTTTGACCAATCGCGTTTCTCCCCGGGGCTTACTTTGGACCAATCGCGTTTCTCCGCTGTGGCTGACTTTTGACGAATCGCCGACCGCTGTTATTGTCATCTTTATGACAGGTAAGGCTAAGATTTACCTCATTATTGAATATCATTATTTGTTCATAAATAGTGTATATTTTTGGAAAATAAAACGTGCTGATATAGCTAGCTAGCATGTATAGCACACGTTTTCTTCAGTACCGGTGAACCTGTAACTTTTCCCATCGTAAAATCTTAAAATCATCGACCGTCCGCTAATTACTAAACTGTGTAACTTACAGTAAGTGCATTAAACACGTCTGTTAGGGAAATGCAGGGAATTTAATGAAAAACTAATAATTACTTAAACCATAACAAATATTACAATTAAAGTAAATCATTTTAAAATCAATTAAAATAAAAAAAAACTTACTGAAAAATGAAATATTGTATTTGTTTACCTGCGTGTAAACATCGGAGAACCAGTGTACATGCAAATTTGTTACTTAATCATTAAACGATTTATTAAAAAAAAAAGTAAAAAATATAAAATATCATTATTATAATTAAGATTAATTTGTGCATTATAATGTGTTTGAAAGACAAAAGCCTTGGTTAAATTTGGTTAAATAGTCTACAGAGTGATCATTCAAATAAAAAAAAAAAAAAAATCAAATAAAAACAAATCTAATAAAAATCAGTGTGTTTATCAGTAGTTGATGCAATGTTGAAACTGAAATGATTTTTATAAATCAGTGGTCAAATGCTGTGTCGCCACCTGACTAGTGACTGGTCTTTGTATGAATGTCCACAAAACTGGAAGACTTTTTGAATGTATATAAGCAGTAGGCTATTTCAGAATATAAAATTAAAAGATGAAAAGAGGAATTAGGAATTACCTTTCAATTATGAATAATTTACTGCTAATGTGTGAATAATATGTAATCATATAATACATAAAAAAACAACTGTAGTCTGATTCCATGTATTTTAAAATGTAATATAATCTAATTACAGGTACTTAATTTTTGGAATCTGATTATGTAATCCAGATTACATGTAATCAGTTACTATCCAGCTCTGCTTATATATTACTTGTATTTGGTAATAATACTACTAACCTCCTCCGAGGCCCCTGGCAATCCTGGGCCCCTAGAATCGTTACTAGAAGGAAATTTCGGACTTCATATTTGACTTCACATATTTAATATATCAGGGATTCCTGTCCTCTGTAGAAAACTCATCATCAGGCCACTTTATGGTCATGTTTATTACCACAGTAACATGGTTTACATGTAGCTTGTTAAACTATCTTTACACACTTAATGTAAAGACATCTTTCCGACTGCTGGAAGTTATAGTCTCTTTCTGTTGTTCATTTCAGAAAACGTATGCTTACCCGCTTTTTCGCCGCCAATCGGCATCAAGCCGACTCCTCATGGCGCCTCGGAAGAGGCGAAGTGCCTTGAAAATGTGGAGACGGGAAGGGCCAAACCCAAGGAGGAGGTGCTGACAGAGGCCAGTACTTTTGTCAGCACAAACGGTGGAGACCCTAGTGACCAGTTTTTAGTACTGGCTCACTGCAAACTTCAGTTTGGGAAGTACCAGGGCCAGAGATTTAGATGGCTCCTGGAAAACTCTCTGGGGTATGCAGTGTATTTGGTGCTCAGCATTTCCAAAGAGACAGCGCAGACAACCCCCCTGTCAGAAAATAAACAGCTCTTCCTACAGTACACTTCTCATATCAGAGAGATGGCAGAAGAAGTAGACAAGTATGAGAGGAAGCAGGAAATGCAAGCAGAAGCCCGGGCAACTGGAGACCAGGGCTGCTTGATGGTGGAGTTTGGTGACTTCGATGGCCGGTCGTGAGAGATGTTTATGAGGACCAGAGCAAGGAGGCCAAAGCCCTCATCAGATACCTGGTCAAGGCAGATGCCAGGCCCAACACCAACATGGCACTTTTCAAGACTTATGTCCTGAAAAGACAGGGTTCTGCTGTGGGCGCCAGTGTATGTCAGCCTGCACGTCCACCTGCAACAGCCAGTGCCTGTGCACCTCCACCTGCAGCCTCCAGTACCTCTGCACCTCCACCCGCAGCCATCCGAGCTGGTGTCCAGCAGACCGCCACTGTGAAAGCACTGTTGGCGCATGGCAAACATTTGTCTCCTTCACAGCTGCCGAGAAAACTCATGTCACCAGTTAAACCCTGTGAGTACGAGTGTGAATACTGAATTTTCAATACAGAAGTTCTACATGTATCGTTATGCCAAACTTGTCCACTTGCTGTTTCCAGATCCATTACTGCAGTCCACTTTACCTCCTCCAGCAGCAGAACCCCCAGCCAAACATTTGGCCCAAAGGCAGCTTTTCACTACTGGTCTGTAAGCACCATCTTACATATGTTTGTCTCCATGTATTGTTCACAGTAATAGTTCTAACATTTGTACTTCAGGCACTTCCGTTCCTGCTACTGAAGGTGAAGATGATGATAAGGAGCTGGTATTTGCTGCATCACAATGTGAAGCACAGCTGAATACAGGTGTGGCATATGACACAAATGCAAATATTATAAGAATGTTTTGTCAAAACACACTGAGAAGCATTATTTTCAGCCCCCTTTACTTCAAAATCAGCCGCCCGCCTCACCTGACTACTTCTTCTGTCGGCCCCTTTTTTATGGATGCCTGCTGAAGATGTGGTTATTTCCTCTCATCTGTGTTCGCCCAGACTGTGGTAAGCACAGACTAACAGCGGCAGGACTTTACCGCACTGTGCGCAAGGTCTTGGACATTGACGGGTGGTATGACCTTGCCACTGAGTATCTGGAGTGCAAATGCTGCAAAAAGAAGTATCCCGCCTGGTCCGAGGACATCTTAGGACAGCTGGATATGGGCCACCACAGTCAGTTTCCAGCTTTGCTGACGTACAGGTAATTCATAATGACAATCATTCATTATTAGATGTTTTTATTTGTGTTATTTTTTTTTGTTTACCAACCAAAGCATTTTTGCATGATTATACTGTTGTTTCCTTAGATACTCATGTGACAACTGGGTGCTGAGGATGATGAGGGAGAGGACACTGGGCAACAGTGTGACTCAGGTTTACAAGAAGCTGATGGAGCAACACAGTGAGGCATGGACACAGCGTGTTCTGCAGTACCAGACTGCCTGCGAACCATTCACAAGGTCCTCCCTTGTGCAGCCTCCTGTGTTTCCTGAGCCACCCCTTTTACCTGCCCTGCCTAAACCTAAGTGGCTGCTAGCTGTGTATGCCAGGGATGTTCTGGGGCGACTGCATGAGGTCAAGGCCAAAAGCTGTGTTCTTAAGATGGACTCCACAAAAAAGGTATCACAGCCGCCCTGTACATATCCAGAAAGTTGCCAGATATGGATATGTGTGAGTACATAATGAACATAGTTTTTCACTCTTTTATTTTTCCCAATAGGTCACCAAGAAACTTGCCGGCGCTGCTGCCGGGACAGCTGCCTGGTGCACAAATGTGGGGAACGAACACGGCCAAGTCCTCGTCTCTGTGCTGACAGCCGCCGAGGGACACGGACTGGACCCCATGGCAGCTGGCCTTATGAAACGCTACCGGGACACAGGAGAGGCAGCCCCAAAAGTGATGTACGTGGACAGAGATTGCTGCAGTCAGCACGGCCACGGTCTCGGGTGAAGATCATGTTTTCGGAGTGGATTGAGCTTGAAGTGCGCCTCGACATCTGGCATTTCATGCGGCGATTTGCTGCAGGTGTCACGACAGAGGCTCATCTGCTCTACGGGATCTTCATGGCTCGTCTGTCCACGTGCATCTTTCAGTGGGATCCAGAGGATGTGGCTGCTCTTCACCGTGCAAAGGAGGGCGAGCTGGCGGCAAAGAAAACTGGCCAGGTCTCTGAAAGGGCGGTCAGTGCTCGCATTTCCCGGAGGGAGTTGGCACTGCACTGTCGAAGGAGGACCAGGGGGGTGAGGAGACCACCAGATTGATCGGGTCACTGATGGATCTGTTCGACAGTGCGGACAGGAAGGACACTCTGGGAGTTCCTCTGCTGGATCCGTTCGTGGATTCCTGGATACGGAAAGAACAGCGGAAACACGTACAGTGTATCCAAAACTTTCCGCTCTACATAAAGACAGGGACACTAAATAAGGGCGGTGTCGAGCTGTGCTGCTACAGGTGTGCCCGTGGCTCTATCTCCTTGGAGTCGTTCCATCTTCACCTGAACCGTTTTATTCCAGATATTACATATATGGATTACTCGTTTTTTTGTAAAAAATATAAGCACTGTAACTGCTTCCTTTACTTTAAAGTAATGTCACATTAATAAATGTCACACTCTACAGTAATATTACAGTTCTTTTCTGATGTCATAAGCATTGACAAAGCTAGTAACTCTGGTTATAATGACAGTAATTTTTAATGTAATTAAAAAACAATTAACTGTAGTTAATCGCAGTGAAAAAAGGTTTTTTTATATAATATATGTGTGTGTACTGTGTATATTTATTACATATATAAAAAGACACACACATACAGAGTATATTTTAAAATATTTACATATGTATATATTTATATTGATATAATTTATATTATATATAAATATATTTAATAAATATACACCGTACATGCACACACATTATGTATACAAAAACATTTATTTTGGATGCGATTAATCGTTGCCCAGCGCTAATGTAATTCCATAACTCTACTACATGTAACCAGCTTTATAGCACCTCATGTGTAGTACATATCTTGTACATATGTGACACATAAAACCCTTTTTTGTTTGTTTAACTTGTAGGAACCAGTGCCAGTGATGCGCATTTTCAGGCCTATCTTCTTGAGGGCTTGATGCGTTGGAATGATGACCGTATGGAAGACGCCATAAAAGGAGCATCCTCCATCCGGTCATATGGCAGCGCAACGAGAGAGGCTGTGGACCGGCTTAGCCGAACAGTCTTCAGGAAGCCCTGGGATGAGCGCTATCGCCCTCCTGGAGCATATACAGGCAAGAAATTCCTTCATTTGTTCTTTTGTAATGTTCTACCAAGTTATCTATTTAGACTTTAATGTTCTAGACAAAATATTAAGAACAGTTCCTTTTTTTCCACTTTATTCTTGTAGGTGAATTGCTGGGAATGGAGTACCTTTACAGCCAGACTGGCAAAACCCTGACTCCAGTGCTCCAGAACCCAGAGGAGGAAGACAGGCGTGTCGAGGAAGTTGATGACCAGGACCTCCAAGAGGAGGGGTTTGATGAAGAGATCATGGAGGACATCACAGTTCCGGTGCTGTATGAGGGTGACCCCTGCCGTGATCTCGGAAACAGCCCTTCATCTTTGCCTCTGCCTCAGTCCCCAACATCACTGGCTGAGCCGTCCACATCATCTGGTGGAGATGGACAGCATCTTGCCCCTGCCCCTTCAGTGATGTCACAGCCATCCGACCCTGGAAGCAGTCTCTCCGACGAGGCTCAGGTAAGACACTTTAAGGGCTTTGTTTATTTCAATGTCGTTTTATTCCACATATATTAACATTAATCTGCATTTACTAGGGAGCAGTCGTTGGACTCGATGGCATCACTGGGTGGGACAAGGTCCAAAATCTGGCTGGTTACCTGGTGGGTCTTCGTGAGGCTCCTTACCTTACTGACCTGCAGGTGACAGAGGCCATCCGGTTGTGGACAGCGCTCTCTGATTTCGACAAGCAGCGGATCAACTATCAGCCTCGACATCAGCCTCAGCTGACTCATGGGCGTTTTAAGGCACCGAAGCGCTCCGGAGTTACACCGGGTGTGGAGAGAGTCAAACGGTGTCTGATTGGACATCCTGGGGGTCCAGCGCAGTGGCCCAACACCAGCCGCTTGGTTGAGGCTATTTGTGTGGAGCTTTGTGCTTTACACAAGTCGCCGACCAAGAAGGCTGGAGTCTGCACTCCCAGGTGGTCTAAAATCCTTTCAGACTACCACCACATCCGAGACCTGGTGCTTAACTGTCGCATGCTGATGGATGAAACAATGATCCAGCTGTTTGAGCTAAACCAGAAGACACTCATTCAGTGGTAAGTGAAGGATTACAAATTTAAGAATCTGTTTAAAATATGCTGATCCTATGCTAGGTTCCAGTATAACAACATGAACTAAAAAAAGTTTTGTATATTGTGACATTCTAAGAGCAGGCAGTCCAGCTGAACATCTGGCAGGTTTTCCCAAGTTAAGTGTGAATTCTAAGCTCAAGGTACAATTGTGCCTTTTGCTTTAGCACCTATGCATTTAAATGACACTTGTATGCTAAATAGATCAAGGCTGGGAAAAACCTTTTACTGGGCTGATATCCTGTACCACATTTGCATACTTTGTTTAGATTGATTCCACCTCTATGTACTCCTCCCCCTTGAAACCTATATACTCTGCTGTGCTGAGATTTTGTTAGACGACTTTTTAATGACTGCAGTGCCACGCAGTGAGTATCTGAATAAAGAGAAACTTCTGCTTCAAGATATCCAAAATGTCTCCTGGTCTCTAAGAAAAATTTACAACAGTTTTGGTGCCGTGACCCGGATAGAGCTTCTCGCCAGACTGAATTCCAGAAACTTTTTCAGCTCAACAACGATTTGGTGAGTATTACTCTATTTAAACCACTACAGACCAGTACATGTGGTTAGCCTCTGCGCCGCCAGAGAAGAGTTAACAAACAGCTGCGGGGTTTGGTTAACAGACCAGTTATCCTCTATTCAGGTAGAGAAGATTAGCATTGCGTGCTAATATCAGTGACCCTCTGTTTAGGCAGAGAAGATTAGCCTAAAGTGCTAGTAGTTTATGTTTAGGAATCCTCTGCGTTGCCAGAGAAGGTTGAATACATGATAATGTGTATTAACTAGGTTTTCCTCTGCTTTGCCAGAGAAGGTTAACAACAGTTGTTCTGTGTTAACAAATTTATCCTCTGCTTGCCAGGGAGGTGTTAGAAGTGCATTGTTTTGTCAGAAAGACATTACAAAATGTTGAGAAGGAATGCTAGGTTGATTCCAACAACTGAGAAAGGTGGACTAGCTACCCCTTTATGGACAGACAATGAGTTCAAATCATTGTTAGGAGAGCACATGGACTCAATAGTGACAGAGTCAGTCAGATTGGATTTAACAAAGAAATTTGGTATTGATCCAGAAAAAGTATGGTCAGTTGAAGAATGCAAAAAGGTACTTGGAGCATGTATCAGAAAGAAAAACATTAAGGGCATTATCTGCTGCCACAGAGAGTTTAGTTTAGCTATAGCACAAGAACAAGCTCAGTGTATTGCTAAGTTAAAAGAACAAAACAAACAGCTGCACACTCGAGTGTCCTGTCTCACTAAAAAGGTGGGCCATAACAAGGCCTCAACCCAAAGTGACTCAAACGACCAACAGTCAGATGAAAGCTATCCTGACTTACAGTCTTTGTGTAGACAAGAGGACAAATGCAATACTAGAAGGATAGAGAAAGATGCAGCAATTTCAGTTGAAGTATGTGGAGCAAGACAAAGGGCTCAGAGTAGGGTAGAAGGGGTTGAAACTGTTCCATCTGCAATCCCCATACTCCAGTTACAAGCAGTCCATACAGTGCTAGGAACTGAAGATATAGAGAGACTATCCCAGAGCTTACCCTCAGCACGCACAAATTTTTCTGAATTTAGAAGAGCATTGACTAGCAAAATGTGTCTCTACGACATGTCGTTAGCAGAAGTCACACAGCTGATGTCACAAATTCTAACTGAATCTGAATTCAACAGTTTTGAGTCTGCTGTTACTTCTGAACTACAACATGCCAGTAAAGCGGATTTGAGAGAAGGTGTTTTGAAAATTCTAAAGAATATCATGGGACCCAAAATAGACTGGTCCAGAATCACTAACTGTGTGCAAAGGAAAGAAGAAACTGTGAAAGAATACACTGTAAGGTTCTGCCAGACAGCTGTAACTTACAGTGGAATAGCTGATGATTCTGAAAGTGTGCTAGATGACAAGGGACCCCTAGTCCGCATCTGGTCAGATGGCCTTGTAGCTGAGTACAGAAAAGCCTTGGCATTCCTAGATCTAACTTGGTCTAACAAAACTCTCAGAAGTAACCTAGACATGTTAGCTATTTGGGAAAGAGACTCTGATGTTAAAGCAAGAATAAAGATTGCAGCAGCATCCTTTCAGGTCAACACAAAGAACCAACAGAAACGTCCTAAGAGGGAGGGTAATTGTCATTACTGTGGTAAACTTGGACACTGGATGAAAGAGTGTAGGAAAAACAAAAAGTATGTAAGAGAAATGAACAGTGTAAATCAGCTCCTACTCAGTCAGCTCGCAACTCTGAAGCAGACCCTCCCCACTACACCAAACTCGTGGAGCAGCTTGCTGAGGTGCTAACTGTTAGGGCTGTGAGTTCTTAATTACCCCAGTAATCTACAACAAAGATTAAAAGATTCTTTGTAAATAGAACAAAAGAAAGTTGATTTCTTCCCACTGGGGGACTCTGGTTAAGTACACTCACAGCCAAAAAACAATACTACAGCACACTCCAGTCACTCACCTATCCTCTGTGGGTTATGATGTTTGCTATGACTGATGTTTCATTAGAGGATGGAGTGACTGCACAGTTAAGTTTGCACACCAACTACAGGGACAGACTAGGACACACAGGCCAGTGAGGAGCCCAGGGAAGAACCGAAGTGCAACAGGCCTCGGGGGCCAACCCTGTGGTGAAGATTTCCTCATAGGTTTTCCCTTCATCAGTTTTTATCCCCACCTCACTGGTCCATAGGTGTCAAATGACTTAAGACTAGGTCAACAAAACCACTATACCATCAATAGAAGTCTAAAACTGTCTATGCATGAATACTGCTGGTCTGGTGTTTCTTTGTTTTCTTGTGTTGCAGGTATGTGTACATGCCATGATGTCTTCAAAAGCAGCATCCTGGAGTAAAGCATCACCTCAGACTTCCATGAACAAGCTTCATGAGGACGAAGAGTCATCTGAGTGAATCTACGTGGGAAATGGACTACAGAAAACTACAGACTACACAGCTATTCAGGCGCCATGGACTTAAGGACTTCCACTCTTATACTACATGGTTTTCTGTGTCATCATGTAGCTTGTACGACATGTTACCATCCATGTCGTATGTGTCAACAGTTATGGTTCTGAAAAGAACTACTACACCTAATTAAATCTAGGACAAGACACAGAATAAGATAAATGTACCTGTAACTATTTCAAGTTATATGAATGGAAGATGGGGCTTAATGTTAACAAACATAGGCTATAGAATGGATTTATGGAGATTTAAATTTGTATTATGTGAGAGTTATTAGAACTCTCAAAGGGGGGACTGAAGGATTACAAATTTAAGAATCTGTTTAAAATATGCTGATCCTATGCTAGGTTCCAGTATAACAACATGAACTAAAAAAAGTTTT
This sequence comes from Cirrhinus mrigala, assembly GCA_036247105.1. Classification (NCBI taxonomy): domain Eukaryota; kingdom Metazoa; phylum Chordata; class Actinopteri; order Cypriniformes; family Cyprinidae; genus Cirrhinus; species Cirrhinus mrigala. The sequence goes on from CM070028.1 coordinate 8,634,933, forward strand.
GTATATTGTGACATTCTAAGAGCAGGCAGTCCAGCTGAACATCTGGCAGGTTTTCCCAAGTTAAGTGTGAATTCTAAGCTCAAGGTACAATTGTGCCTTTTGCTTTAGCACCTATGCATTTGAATGACACTTGTATGCTAAATAGATCAAGGCTGGGAAAAACCTTTTACTGGGCTGATTTCCTGTACCACATTTGCATACTTTGTTTAGATTGATTCCACCTCTATGTACTCCTCCCCCTTGAAACCTATATACTCTGCTGTGCTGAGATTTTGTTAGACGACTTTTTGATGACTGCAGTGCCACGCAGCGAGTATCTGAATAAAGAGAAACTTCTGCTTCAAGATATCCAAAACGTCTCCTGGTCTCTAAGAAAAATTTCCAACATAAGCAAGGCACATTATTTGCTTCAAATTAACTGAATACTTCTAAACAAATATTTATAATACAAGTAATCTTTTTTCAGGTTTCAGCGGCGGCAGAAAAATCAGGAAATGAGTGTCCTCGCTCAGGGACTTACTTTTCCTGACTCAATTGTTGTGGCCAATACGCAGCTTCCTCCGGCGAGGGGAAAAAATGGATGAAGCGCCATCGACATCAGGCCCAAAACATCCATTCATCCTTCCGCTAAATCAAGAAGGACAGGCGCCCATTCTGCGACCTGGTCGATGGCCTGCTGCTGCCACTACAGAGTGCCCCATTGCACCTGCCCCCACAGCATCAGGAGTTGTGCAGCCCATTTCAGCACCTGGGTCGTTATTAGGCACACTAGTCCTTAACCCAGGCATGACTGTGTCTGTGGTGCTTCCCTCTTCTGGTGCGTCAACATCCGGTGCAGGCCCAGCTCCGCCTGCTCCTGCGTCTGATGCTCCCTTGTCCCGTTACACCCAGAGGAACATGCGCCGGTGGGCCCTGGAGAAGGAAAGCGGAGTCCATAAAAGGAAGTATGTGCGAGGGGTTACCTTTAACACATGCAGCAAATGTGGGCAGCCCAAAACTAAAGAGTTTGGCCATAGCCGGTATGGTAATGCCACATTTTGCTCACTTGCCTCAAATGGCAAATCTTTAGATGACTGGTTGGCAGAGCAGCGCCAGCAAAATACTCAACCTCCTCAGTAAATAATATCTTTCCTGTACATATTTTGTATATATTACATGGGCCCGTTCTTTTATATTGTTCCGTATCCCCTTCAAAAAAAATATCTTTCCTTGTACATATTTTGTATATATTACATGGGCCTGCTCTTTTATATTGTCCTATATCCCCCTCAATACTGTATCCTCCTTAATAAAATCTTTCCTGTATATATTATGTGTATTCATTTTAAGCATTTTACATTTGAACATTTAAAGTGTCTTTTGATTAGAAAAATTAAATCTGATAAATCATATCAATCCAATTATATCCCCCCCCCCACACACACAAAAAAACACATTTTTGAAGAAGCATTGTTATTATTTTATTTAATCATAACCATAAACGTTTAATGTTTTTTTTTTTTTTTTTAATACTATACAAAAAATAATAAATATCAATCAACTACTGAAACACTTTTATTCATTTTATTTAACCATAAACATATCTTATACTTTTTTAAAAATAACTTACACAAAATAATACATATTAATCAATATAATGACATATCCAGGGCGCGATTTGTGAAAAAAAAAGCAGGTGAGGATGGTGGGCGTGTTTTTAATACTACGGAAATTGCCTCAACGTGATGATTTACTGTTTCGAATCGCTCCGATCGGATCGCGAATCATTTGATTCAGAACGGGACTTCAAAGACGACTCAGTCGCGCAGACCATGGGTTCGAATCCAGCCTGTCGAGGGTGACTTGTTTCACATGTGACTAAAAGTCCTCCATAACGCACAGGTATATAGCCCGAATATTGTTGCAGGGGAAATTTGTCGCATACTGCCGTTTTGTGCGTTTTTTTTTCGCTTGCGTTCGGGGGTGCAAAGATTGGGCTCCTTCCTAAAGCCAAAAACGACCCTTATGTTTACGCAGAAAACACGCAGTAGTAAGATACAAGCCTACACCAAGATAACTACATTTTACTAAATAAATATAATTGTTTTTTTGTTGTTGTTGTTTTTTTTTTTAACTTGTATGGCAGGATTTACAGCATTAAAATGGACTAAGAATGGGTATTAAGAAAATGAAAAGGTCAAATTTCAATTGCATTTTGACATTGTCTGTTTAGGTTATAGCCTACAGATGTTGGGTTCTACAAAATACATTTTCTAATTTTATTTACACCCCACTAAGTCAAGCTTAGAACAGTTTTGGAGGGTAAAGAGCAATAGTGCTGACACATCTGAAGATATTTGACTCCACTCTGAATGTTTCAGGCATTGAATGAGTAGAACAAGCTCAGACTTGTACAGTTTGGTTTACTAGAAGGCAGCTCCCATCTCTACCTGGACTTTGTTTAAGAGTGAGACAGATTCTAACTAAAATCAGCTTATTTAAAAAAAAAAAAAAAACTGAGGATGCATTCCAAATATATACTGTACACACATTATATTCACTGAACAAAAGTTTTGGGCAATGCCTGATTAATTGCTGTAAAGCTAAACTATTTTTTTTTTTTTTTTTTTTTACATTTCTTTGGCACTATTGCAATTGATTTGATATTAATGATTTTAAAATATACAGTAACATGAAAGCTCAATTAATCCAGGAGAATGCATAGTAACAAAACTCACCTACCGGACTGCCACTGGAATTTGTTCAGCCCTAAATGCGCAGTATCGCACATATCAACAACTTTATATTAAAATCAAACAAGATCAAATCTTTGCACACCCTCACTGGAGAAGACAAAATCAAACCTGGTATTCTCAAAGCAACCACTTCCTTATATTTATACTGTACATCCCAGTCAGGTGATTTTGACTGTGAATGCTTCTGTGCTTCAATACACCATGAAACTTGTTTTTCCATTTAACACCTACACTATATTGCCAAAAGTATTCACTCACCTGCCTTGACTCACATATGAACTTAAGTGACATCCCATTCCTAATCCATAGGGTTCAATATGACGTCGGTCCACCCTTTATATAACAGCTATAACAGCTTCAACTCTTCTGGGAACGTTGTCCACAAGGTTTAGGAGTGTATTTATGGGAATTTTTGACCATTCTTCCAGAAGCGCATTTGTGAGGTCACACACTGATGTTGGACGAGAAGGCCTGGCTCTCAGTCTCCGCTCTAATTTATCCCAAAGGTGTTCTATCGGGTTGAGGTCAGGACTCTGTGCAGGCCAGTCAAGTTCATCCACACCAGACTCTGTCATCCTTGTCTTTATGGACCTTGCTTTGTGCACTGGTGCACAGTCATGTTGGAAGAGGAAGGGGCCAGCTCCAAACTGTTCCCACAAAGTTGGGAGCATGAAATTGTCCAAAATGTCTTGGTATGCTGAAGCATTCAGAGTTCATTTCACTGGAACTGGCCAAGCCCAGCTCCTGTAAAACAACCCCACACCATAATCCCCCCTCCATCAAACTTTGCACTTGGCGCAATGCAGTCAGACAAGTACCGTTCTCCTGGCAACCGCCAAACCCAGACTCGTCCATCAGATTGCCAGATGGAGAAGCGCGATTCGTCACTCCAGAGAACGTGTCTTCACTGCTCTAGAGTCCAGTGGCGGCGTGCTTTACACCACTGCATCCGGCGCTTTGCATTGCACTTGGTGATGTATGGCTTGGATGCAGCTGCTCGGCCATGGAAACCCATTTCATGAAGCTCTCTGTGCACTGTTCTTGAGCTAATCTGAAGGCCACATGAAGTTTGGAGGTCTGTAGCGATTGACTCTACAGAAAGTTGGCGACCTCTTTGCACTATGCTCCGTCAATTTACGTGGCCTACCACTTCGTGGCTGAGTTGCTGTCGTTCTTAAACGCTTCCACGTTCTTATAATACAGCTGACAGTTAACGGTGGAATATTTAGGAGCGAGGACATTTCACGACTGGACTTGTTGCACAGGTGGCATCCTATCACAGTTCCACGCTGGAATTCACTGAGCTCCTGAGAGCGACCAATTCTTTCACAAATGTTTGTAAAAACAGTCTGCATGCCTAGCTGTTTGATTTTGTGTGGCCATGGAAGTGATTGGAACACCTGATTCCGATTATTTGGATGGGTGATCGAATACTTTTGGCAATAAAGTGTATCTGTGCTGTACACAGAGTTGCGGAGTAACGAAATACATGTAACAGAAAGTCAACAGAATGGAACTACAGACAATTTTTTTCTTATGAATGCGGAAAAAGGATGTTACATCACAGTGCAAATCTAATTTTGTTCACCTGTAACAAAATATCTCTTGGCAGCAAAGGAAAAGCTTGAAAAAGCATTTTAACGTAAGCTGTTCAAAGTCTTTTTTTAATAAATACGATAATGTTAAGTGGTGGTAACACAGTACATCGGACAGGGCAACCAAACGCTCACGTATCATTCATCCACCTCAAATATGGCTTTTCATCTGAAAGATGTATGTAGTAGCAACTTTACCTGGCCGCTCAGTCATCTAGAATTAAACTAGAAAAATTTGTGCTATTGAAGTATTTGTGCAGAGTGTGGAAGCTGAATAGTAGAGCACTCACTGCATGACAGATGGAGGCACCAGTGCAGTCACTTGCTTTTAAAATACTCTGTCATTTTTGGTCATACAGATAAAAGTAATGCATCTTTTGAATCTATAAAGCCGAGCCTTGGGTTTGAGTCTTCATTGAGGACACCATCAGGACTGTTTGGGCAGGTGAACTCATGAATTTTCAGATATAATAAATTATTTGCACCTCAGAGAGAGAGCAGAAAAAAAAACAATAAATGCAGTCACTGCTTTCGGAGGCAGATGCCAGCTTTTTGGGAACGCAGTCATGTAAGACAGTTCTGGGGGGCAATTAAACAGAAATACTTTGACGACAGACTTTGCTTAGGCATTTCAGAATGACCATAACAACATTGCAGACGTCAAATTACTCGTCCCATAGTGCAAAGTCATGCAACATTTTTGGTGTGCTTGGATAAATTTATTTGCAAAATGTGTTTCCATCACCCATTATTCGCATTAACCCTTTTTTTTTTTTTTTTGCAAAACTTTTTTGCAATATTTGGGAATTGTTTTCTTTTTTTTTTTTTTTTTTTGATGCAATACTTTCTTATGGTGTTATTCTACTACCCAACATTACAGGGCACTGTTTGTTCCTCATTGTTAAGTTTAAATACAGTTAGGTAGTAGTACAAAATAGAAAAAAAAAATCCTGAAAATACTAAACTGTTCTATACGTATATTTTTTTCAAAATGTGGCTTTTAACAGCAATTTTTAACAGTGGAGGAAATGAATAAGATAAACACAAAAAGATAAAGAAGTTCATTTGATCATAGTGTTTCATGTTCATGTTCACAAACAAGAGCTGTGCAGAAGATAGATGTTTTAATATGTACAGAAATATTCAAAACAATTATTATGCCAGCTAAAAAATATTTTATTACTTGTATCACTATTATATATCGCTTATTAATATAAATAAGCAAGATCTCCACTCAAAAAAGCAACAGAAAAAAGTAATAATTAATACAGTATATACCACATATATTACATCATACACTGGCTGTAGAGGACAGTCGTGCTCTGCTCTGGACAAGGCCTGGTGTTACTGGGGAACATGGAAAAATCTATTTCAGCACACTGAAAGACAAAGATATTATATAAGACATAATGCACAGTCAGTGTTGTGGAAACAAACAATGGTTTTCTCAAATTCGTCAATAAAGCTCAAGAAGCAGAGTTCCCGATTTCAAAATAAGACTTTATTGAATACAGCAACAAATCTGAGATGAAAGCCGCCGCATCTGAGTCTTTGTCTGTCCGGGCATCCATACTTATACCCTGTTCTTATCAGTCTTTTCAACCAAAAAATGGCCTCTGATTGGTCTTACTCCACTACTTTGAACCATTTTCCATTTCATCCTTGGTCTCACCCTCTCCCAAGATGCAGGTGTGCTCATGACCATTCATCTTACTTGTTTGTGTTGTCCTTGTCATATTCTTGGAAGTCACCCAAAGTTCACTGGTTCACTCTAGTTCATTGGCGCTGCCCAATGGAAAGCACCACACTTGTCCATTAGAGGGCACCTAAGACTCACAGTCTATATTAAGACATCCAATATTGCAGCAATCATTAAAACAATCACCATATTGATCAGTATATTAATTATGGTTAAAACCATACTTCATAAATTTTTTTAACAAAATATCACAACATCAGTTGGTCATTATTGCAAAAAATAAATAAATCAATAAAATAGTATAAAAAGTTTTCTATAGTTTGTGCTATAGAAATCAATCAATCAATCAGTACATACATAAATAAAGATGCATATACAGTGATGCAAAAAAGATCTGTGAAACCAGGCGATGATGTTATTCTACTACCCACCATTACGGGCACTGTTCGTTCCTCTGTGGTAATTTTAAATACATTTAGTTAGAAGAAGAAAAAAATACCAAAATACTAAGGCCATTTCTCAAACAGAAGGCTGCATCCTCCGGAGGTCACATTTGTAGGCTGCATACATCAAGTAGAGCTTATTTTATAATATTAACAGTTATAGATTTGATCATTATTCTTAGTGAAGGGTAAAGTGTTGTAATATGCTTATTGAATGTAATGCTCAGTTAACTGAAATAAACCAGGCTTGATGACGTATGCAGCCTGCAGATGTGACATCCAGAGGAGAAAGTAGAAAGAGTGTTAATATTTAGGTACCTAGGATTATGGTTTCAAAGCAAAGACACAAGTCATGAAGAACACGAGGAAAGAAAAAAAAAAGAAAGAAAGAAGAACTGCTACTCGATTTAAGACAAAACAAAATATCTCAGGCATATTGAAATGTAGTATACAACATCATCAGTCTAAGAGATTAAGAAAAACTGTTGGGAATATTGAAGAAATCCAGTGAAATATAGAAGGAAAACATGGTTGTTTCCTATGGCAAAAGTGGATGTAAACTTAAACAAGAATAAAGAAATATATGAAAAAAAAAAAAAATGTAAATTATACAGAGAGAAATATAAAGGCCATATATTTTTCACATTTACATACATTCACAGGTCCGGGTTGATGTGAGTTGATATTAAATTTGTCTGCAGATAAAGATAATTCCCTTCCTGCCACTAGAAACTGTTTCTATTTTGCCAGATCACGTTCACTGACTGTAGAGAAGAGGTGTGATCAAACTAATGTATTCCCACAAGAATCACTTTCCTATCATGTCTTTCATGTATAGTTAGTTATTTAAATAAATCAGATTATTACTATGACATAATAAGCACAAGCACACTTTTCAAGTAGGATACCTTTTAATTGCCCTAAAGTGGATCAGTGCTGAACTCTGGTGGTCATAACAGTATTATTTTTACCATGTAAAAGAAAAATGTTTGTGTTTTAAAAGCTTGTAATTTTCCAGCTCAAGACTGATCCCTTGTGGTCAGGAGGATGTGCTTTTGTTGTATTGTAACAGTAACATACCTTAAAACAGAAATAGATAGATTTGAATGTTTTTAATGAAAAACAGAATTTTGATTGCAGACTTTGGTAAATCTGAGCAAAGTCTGAGATCATGTTGAGAGTCATGTGAGATCACTGCAGTTTTTGTTTAGGACTCTTTTAATCATTTTGTTTTTCATGTTCATGTTTCCTGTTTAAAGTTTTTTGTTTCCTTGGTTACCTTGGTTTCTGATTATGTCATTTGTTTTTGAGGTTGCATATTTTACTTACCTATGTCTTATTTAGTTTCTAGTTTAGTCTATTTATATCTCTCAGTTTTAGTTGTCATTTGTCCATCTTTGGGTGCCCAGTCTTGTTCCTGGAGACCTAGGGCCCGTCCACACAATACCAGAGCTTTCCCTATCCAGTTAAAAAAAAAAAAAAAAAACAAATAAATAAAAAAATCCTGTAAACACAGCGCTGTCTCAAGAAAAACACACAAAGCCACTGAAACTGACTCTAAACGAATGCCAGGCCAGTATGCAGTGCCGTAATTCTGCCGCAGAGATCCACTAAAACAGACAAGAAGCATGTGCATAAACCTTGCACGCTGTATACAAACTCAGCAACAAGAACATGAAGATGAAGATGGATCAATATATTTATTACACTATTTATTAATCTGTGTGAATGTTAGTTAATAAAAATACAGTCGCTCATTGTTTGTTCATGTTGTTGTTGCTATTACGTGATGTAGTGGTGTCTGACTAGGGGGGTGGGGTGATGACATCATAATTTCAAAAAATATACAGATTGGCTGTTTACACGGAAACACAAGTGTATCGTTTTCAGATTTATCCACTCTACGATCCATCTGGATGAAACACTGATACGATAAAAAATGTTTACGTATACAGGGTCCCAATTTCCCAAACACAACTGAACCAGTTAATTAACAGCTACAGACACACTTGATAATTACAGACAGGTGTGTTTGATCAAGGTTGGATCTGAACTCTAGACGTCCAGGGAGATCAGGCACCCATGCTTTGTAGTATGGTTTTCTGATCCTGAGTGATTTGCCTGGATTTCTGAAATATTGCAAGTATCCTCTAATCTGCTTTCACTAAACCACATCATAAGACCATCATAAGAACAGACCAGTATCCAGTATAGCAGCAGTATCCCTCCATCCAGAGGTCCCTTTATCAAGCAGGCCAGCCACAGAAGGATTTTGTGGGGGACTTTCTAGAACTCTACCATCAGGTTTGTTGGAACAAGGGCATGTTGACAACCTCCTCCTCCAATCTATTGTCAGTGGGGAATAGCAGTTGCTCACTGCTCCAGTACATCAAGTATGTGCTCTGCCTCCTGCCTCCTAAATTCCCTGGCTCCATCCGGTTACTTGACCCTTCCACCGCTGATCCCACCAAACCTTCTAGCTCCTTCGTACCTGCTGTTTCCCCACATTCTCTAGGCTCCTTTGTCTCCAAGCTTCTTAGCTCCATCTTCCCTGTTGGTTCCACCCAGCTCCCACGTTTTGCCTCAGGTCTCCTGACCCCCAGCTCTGCCTTGGTTCTCAGATCCCTCGGCTTTACCTCAATCCTCTGGGTCCAGGACTGTCCCTCAACCCATCAATCCATCGGCTTCGCCATGGCTATACCTGGACCCTCCAGTCCTTTGGCTCCACCTTCATCCTTGCTCCCACTGGCTCTGCCTCAGTCCTCCAGGCCTCCAGCTTGACTGACTTCACGGACTTTCATCTTCACAACTTCGACCTGGGTACAGTGTCTGCAGTTCTAATGTGGGCCTCCATCCAGCTCCAGCTCCATCTCCTTCTCCACCAGCTCCTCCTTGGTGTCCTACTCACCAAGTACTCCACTAACCAGGTTTTCGTCCCAGGGGTCTTTGTCCACTTTCCAAACCCTGTATAGCTTTTATCACCTTCTCTCTCTACGTCAGTGTTAGTTTTGTATAATGGCGATCAGGAGTGTCCTACCAGGAGGGGATGTAATGTCATGCTTTGTTTCTAACTCTGTTTATCCCTTTTGTTTTTATTTTCTTGTTTTTAATTCCTGTTTTCTTGGTTACCTTAGTTTCTGATTATGTCATTTGTTTCTATGCTTATTTTATCACTTGTGGTCTTGGTTAGTTGCTAGTTTAGTCTATATTTATAGCTTTTAGTTGCAGCTGTTGTTTGGTGTCTATTATTGTTGCTTTATTAGGTGGTTTTCTGTTCTCCAGTATTTTGCTGGTACTTCTGAGTGTTTTGTTTTCATTTCATAAAGTCAGCCTGCTGCAAATAGATCTAAACTTTATTAATTGAACTGCACCATGATAGAAGAACGGACCTTTTAAGGCCCCTAGATAGTTTTTATCCTCCAGTGCAGTGGTTCTCAACTCCAGTCCTTGAGGCCCACTGCTCTGCACATTTTGTGTCTCCCTCATTTAACACACCTGATTCAGATCATCAGCTCGTTAGGAGAAATATCCATGAATTGAACTGAGTGTGTCGGATTCAGAAAGATACAACATGTGTAGAGCTGTGGGCCTTGAGGACTGGAGTTGAGATCCACTACTCCAGTGTACCACATATCCAGAGGCAGAGTCCACACTAACTATGGTGCTTATGGAAGAGGATTCGCCTACCAGGATGAGGTATAGTAAACACGTTTTGTTTCTGTTTTTGACTATTTTCATCCATTTGTTTTTGTTCATATTTTTTGTTTTTAGCTCCTGTTTCCTTGGTTAATTTAGTTTCTGATGATGTCATTTGTTCCTGTGGTTGTTCATTTCCTCACCTATATTTTTAGTTGCTAAAATAGTTTGCACATTTATAGCCCTTAGTTTCAGTTGTTATTAGTCATTTCTTGTTGCTTTAAAGCATGGTGTTCTGTTCAATTCGTTATTTTTGCTGCTGTTCTGGATTTTTATTTATTTGTTATTTCACTGATTTTCTCTGATTGTATTAACTCATATTTATTGTTTCATGTAATGTAATAAAGTGTGTTTTGGTTGAGTCTTGAGGTTGTTCAAAGTAGTTGGAGCAACTTAAATATATTTTTAAGTTGATTACTCAAAAAATGTCAGAAATTATTAAGTTCTCCTTATGTATTTGTTGGTTTGTCCATTTATTATTGATCTAACAGTTCACCCAAAAATACTTTGACAAATGTGTTGGTAAAACTTTAAATCACTTGTCTATATGCATGCAAAGTTTTATGTTTGTGTCATCTATCAAGTGACCAAACGAGTGGAATATTTATTTTGCACAAAACCATTGTTACAACCACAATAAAGAAGAACTGCACAGAAGTTTTAATTAGTAAGAACCAAATTATTCAAAACAATTAACATGCAACCCCCCCCCCCCCCCCATAATTCTGGAATGAATAATATTTTATACAGTTTTTACTGGCTGTAGAACAGAGTAGTTGGTCTCATCCTGGCAAGGTCTGTTTCTACTTCAGCACTTGGTGAAATAAACTTCAGTATACTGAAAAAGGACAATATTACAAATAAAAATAACGTACAGTCAGCCGTTATCAGAAAACAAACTCTAACAGGATGAACAGATCTAAATCTGAAATAAATAAATAAATAAATAAATAAATAAATAAAATTATCTTACTTGTGGTTCATTTGTGTTTTGAGCTTCTGTGGTACATTGAGGTTTCTCCGAAGTATCTTTAGATCTTCTAGTTGAATCAGGACAGTCTTTCACCAAACCTGAAACAGCTCTGAATTAAACATCACTGTAACACTAAAACTTTTTGACAGTTTATCTCCTTCAATGATACTGTAACTTGGTGATAAAAATACACACCTATTATTGCAATGATCAAAAGCACATTGAGCAGAACAGATGTGATGATCATAACAGTCCATTGTGTCTGGTGTTGTTTACAATCATGTGATTCTGTCTGATTACTGTCGACTGAGTCTGTAAAACATTTCTAATGCCTTCAATCTTTATTTAATTTCAGTCTTTAAAATAACAAAGAATAAGCATGAATGTGCATAACTTACCAGTGATGTAGATTTTGGTGCCGTTGCTGAATTTTAGTAGTTCACTAGTTTTGACACAATAATAAACTCCTAATTCATCAGTGCTGATATTTCTGATGAACAGACTACTGTTAGTTGTCAGTGAGTATTTGTCGGTTTTAGATTTATCTCCTTCAGAGGTGCTATTGCAAGTGCGTAAGATAAACACCGGAGGATTCAGTGATTTCTGTCTGTACCAGTAAATCTCTGTTATATTAAATTCACAGGTTATAATCTCATCAGCTCCTAAAGTTACTGCTTTGTTTGTTAGACTCTTTGTGGCTTGAGACCACATCAACAGATCTATGAGAGAAACAACAAGTATTAGATATAAATAATAAGACATAAAAATGAAATAAACCCCATTTACTGATTCAATGAAATGTGATGTGATAAACTCACAGAAGTGAAGCTGTATGATCTTCATTGTCTGATCCAGATGAATATCTTCTATACTGTGATCATTCAAACATCTCTTACTGTGAGCGGAAACACTATGACTCCTCAAACACACAGACAAAAGAGGAAGTCAGAGCTGGGCTTCTCTGATTGGACTAACTAATTTTGCTAAATTATTGTTGAAGGTAATTGGTAGATATGTGACTGTACACAGAGTTGAGGAGTAACGAAATACATGTAACAGAAAGTCAACGGAATGGAAATACAAAGACAATTTTACTTATGAATGTGGAAAAAGGATGTTACATTACAGTGGAAATCTAATTTTGTTTACCTGTAACAAAACATCTCTTGGCAGCAAAGGAAAACCTTGAAAAAGCATTTTAAAATAAGCTGTTCTAAGTCTTTGTTTATGTCACGAATCTGGTCGGTGTCCCGTTGTCCGCTCACCACCAGGTGTCACTCTCACCTCACCTACACACTCTGACTGTTGCACCACACTCCGGACTGCGTCTCCCATCCTCCACCGCACTGATTGCGTCAGCCCCCGTGACCAATCAGGCGTTCTATAAAACCCCTGGTCCTTTACAGTGCACTTCGCGGATTGTTCTGTTACAAAAGGAGTGAGACGAGAGGCGAGCGGATCCACGTGCAAGCTTTTATTAGAAGGATGAGACAGATACATGGTCAGGCAGGCAGGGTCAAAACAGTAGCGAGCATTATCCACAGGGGCGATCCGAGAGAGAATAGTCCAATAACCAGAGCAAGAGTCCAATAGGCAGGCGGCGAAGAGTCATAAACGATAGTCCAGGCGAGAAGTAGGAACAAGGGAACTAGGAACTCGGGAAACTAGGGAACGCTAACAACACAAAACAATCTAACAATCCATGAAGTGCACTGTAAAGGACCGGGGGTTTTATAGAACGCCTGATTGGTCACGGGGGCTGATGCAATCAGTGCGGTGGAGGATGGGAGACGCAGTCCGGAGTGTGGTGCAACAGTCAGAGTGTGTAGGTGAGGTGAGAGTGACACCTGGTGGTGAGCGGACAACGGGACACCGACCAGATTCGTGACATAGCCCCCCCCCCAAGGAGCGGCTTCCAGACGCTCGAAGGGAATAACAGTCCAGGGGAGCGGTGGGGTGGGAGCGAGACAGGGCGAGGGCTGGAGGGCCAGGTCCATGTGGGGGGCCCAGAGATTGAGGCAGGACCGACAGAGCAGATACCCTCCAGGGCGGGGCCGGAGGCGGAGCAGGAGGCGCAGGAGCCCTCCAGGGCGGAGCAGGAGGCGCGGGAGCCCTCCAGGGCGGAGCCGGAGGCAGAGCAGGAGCCTTCCAGGGCGGAGCCGGAGGCGCAGGAGCCCTCCAGGGCGGAGGCGGAGCAGGAGCCCTCCAGGGCGGAGCAGGCAATGCCAGAGCCCTCCAGGGCGGAACCAGAGGCAGAGTGGGAGGCGGAGCAGCCCTCCAGGGCGAAACAGGAATCTGCGTCACGGTCTGGGACCTGGGGAGAGCAGGGACAGAGGAGGCAGACGGAATAGGGGGAGTAGGCGCAGCAGCCCTCCGGGGCGGAACAGGAGGCTGCGTCATAGACTGGGACCTGGGGAGAACAGTGACAGAGGGTGCAGACAGGAAAAAGGGAGAAGCAGAGAGTTTAGCGGATAACGCCCCCTCCATAAGAGGTTCTACGGCGGGCGCCGACACCTCTGGAGGCATTGGCGCAGCTTCTCCGATGGGGAAGGCCTCTGGAGCAGACTTGAGACCCGACGGGACCTCTGAAGCAGGCTTGTGATCAGAGGGGAGCTCTGGGTCAGGCTGGAGGCCAGACGAAAGCTCTGCAGCAGGCTTGAGATCAGAGGGGAGTTCTGGAGCAGGCTGGAGACCTGACGAGAGCTCTGCAGCAGGCTTGAGATCAGAGAGGGACTCTGGAGCAGGCTTGAGATCAGACGGGAGCTCTGGGTCAGGCTGGAGACCAGACGAAAGCTCTGCAGCAGGTTTGAGATCAGAGAGGAGTTCTGGAGCAGGCTGGAGACCAGACGTGGCCTCAGGGGCTGATCTGTGAACAGACGTGACCTCAGGGGCACAGTGTGCAGCCCACACACACCAGATGGCAACCGCCATTAAAGGTAGAGCAGCAGCGGGAGGTTGTGGTGGGTCCAGTACACCGGCTATCATGATAGGCCGTGATCGTGGGATATCAGACGAGGCATGGCACGGCTCTGGAAGGTCAGACGAGACGTGACTTGGCTCTGGACGAATAGACGAGACATGACGAGGCACTGGGAGGTCTGATGAAACATGGAGAGGCTCTGGGCCGCCAGGCGGGACGTGACTTGACTCAGAGTGGTCAGGCGGGACGTGGCTTGACTCTGAGCGGTCAAACGAGACATGGTGAGGCTCTAGACAGATAGACAAGATGTGACGGGGCTCTGGAGGGTCAGACGAGGCGTGACTTGACTCTGAGCGGTCAGACGAGGCGTGACTTGACTCTGAGCGGTCAGACGAGGCGTGACTTGACTCTGAGCGGTCAGACGAGGCGTGATGGGGCTCTGAGCCATCGGGCAGGATGTGACTTGGTTCGTGGTGACCAACTGTGACTTGACCTGCTTTGTGAAGATCAGTAGTGAATTGACTTGGCTCATGAAGATCAGCCGTAACTTGACTTGGTTTGTGACGACCAGCTGTAACAGGGCTTGATTCATGGAAATCCGCTGTAACATGACTTGACTCAGGGACAACAGCCTTGGCATCGCTGGACTTGGAAGCTTGACTCGACTTGGGAGCTTGACTGGACTTGGGAGCTTGACTGGACTTGGAGGCTACAGCCGTAGCCTGACTTGACTCTGGAGCAGCGGCTGAAGCTTGACTTGGCTCTGGAAAAACAGCAGCAGCTTGGCTTAGCTCATGAGGATCCGCTGTAACGGGACTTGACTCCTGAACAACATGGCTTGACTCAGGAACAACAGCTGTAACGTGACTTGACTCAGGAACTACAGCTGTAACGTGACTTGACTCGTGAAGAACAGCTGTGACTTGGCCTGACTCTGTGTCTTGACTTGACTCTGGGGTAGCCGCCGCGGCATGAAGGAGCACCATTTTTGCTGCCCATACCGTCACTAGAGGTGTGTCCAGCACGTGGGCCATCATGACCACAGGTGGCGTCCGGGTGCTGACCACAGGTTCTGTAATGGCGGCCATATTGTGGAGTGGCTTGGAGACGGCGGCCATCTTGTGCAGTTGCTTGGAGACGGCGGCCATCTTGTGCCATTGCTTGGAAACGGTGGCCATCTTGTGCAGTGGCTCTGGCGTGGCAGCCATCTTGTGCAGTGGCTCTGGCGTGGCAGCCATCTTGTGCAGTGACTCAGGAAACACATCTGCAATTTGACTTGACTTGGGAACTTGACTAGACTCAGGAAACACAGCTGCAACTTGACTTGACTTGGAAACTTGACTTGACTCAGGAAATGCAGCTGTAACACTATATGGCTCTGGTATGGCAGCCGTGACATGACGGAGCTCTGTCTTCGCTGCCATCTTGTGAACGGGCTCTGTAGTCACCGCCATTGTGAGGACGCGCTCCGGCGCGGCCGCCATCTTGTGCGCGGGCTCTGCTGACGCCGCCATGGCTCGGGCGCGCTCCGACACGGCCGCCATCTCGCGAGCGATCCAGGCGGAAAACTTGGTTTTGGCGTTGTGATCCGGCGTAACCACCAATCTGCGAGCGGGGTGCGGGGCTGCCGTGTCCGCGTTGTCGCGTTCCCCCTTCGCGACCCCCACAGTACACGGCGAGCCCACACACAATAACGCAAAGTTCAAAAAGGCGGCCAGAGATGAGCGCGGACCCTCGCGTCTGAGTTTGGCCTTTAGAGGCTCATTAATGCAGTCGCAAAAAATCTCCATAATACTGCAGTCCGGGAGGGTGGAATAATTGGCTATGGCTAGAAACTCACGGATGTGTTGATCGAGTGTACGCTGTCCTTGTTTGATTCTGTATAGGGTTCTGTCGGTGTCCATATCGGAAGATTGTCCGGGGGTGAAGCTGCTGGATCCTGTGGTGACGGATTGTTCTGTTACAAAAGGAGTGAGACGAGAGGCGAGCGGATCCACGTGCAAGCTTTTATTAGAAGGATGAGACAGATACATGGTCAGGCAGGCAGGGTCAAAACAGTAGCGAGCATTATCCATAGGGGCGATCCGAGAGAGAATAGTCCAATAACCAGAGCAAGAGTCCAATAGGCAGGCGGCGAAGAGTCATAAACGATAGTCCAGGCGAGAAGTAGGAACAAGGGAACTAGGAACTCGGGAAACTAGGGAACGCTAACAACACAAAACAATCTAACAATCCGTGAAGTGCACTGTAAAGGACCGGGGGTTTTATAGAACGCCTGATTGGTCACGGGGGCTGACGCAATCAGTGCGGTGGAGGATGGGAGACGCAGTCCGGAGTGTGGTGCAACAGTCAGAGTGTGTAGGTGAGGTGAGAGTGACACCTGGTGGTGAGCGGACAACGGGACACCGACCAGATTCGTGACAG
>CM070028.1:8651917-8872040 GCA_036247105.1 Cirrhinus mrigala
CATGCTATAAAGCCAAAAGAACGGACAATTAACAGTTGAAACTGTGAGCTGTAAATATAGACTAAACTAGCAGCTAAGCAAGACCACAAGTGATAAAACAGCATAGAAACAAATGAGATCATGAGAAACTAAGCTAAGAAAGAAACCAGAAACCAAAAACAGGAAATATGAAAATAAAAACAAAAGGCATGAAAAAAGTCCTGAACAGAAACAAAACATGAAATTAAATCTCCTCCTGGTAGGCCATTCCTGGTGCCATTTATAAAACGAACACTG
This sequence comes from Cirrhinus mrigala, assembly GCA_036247105.1. Classification (NCBI taxonomy): domain Eukaryota; kingdom Metazoa; phylum Chordata; class Actinopteri; order Cypriniformes; family Cyprinidae; genus Cirrhinus; species Cirrhinus mrigala. The sequence goes on from CM070028.1 coordinate 8,652,194, forward strand.
AAGCGGAGGGAGAAGGTGATGATAGCTATATGGGGCTTGGAAGGTGATAAAAGAACCCCAGGATGAAAACCTAGGAGGGTGCTTGGTTGGTGAGAAAGAGATGGAGCTGGAGAGATGCAGATCAACGGTAGAGCCACAGATGCTGTACTCGGGTTGGAGGTGTGAAGATTGGAAGACGGTGGTGAAGTCAGTGGTGGTGAAATCTCAAAACAGAGCTGGAGGCTTGGATGACTGAGGTGGAGTCAGTGGGAGCAAGGATGATGATGAAACCGAAGGACTGGAGGGTACAGGCATAGCCACAGACCTGGAAGTCCAAAGTGGAGCCAAGGGAATGACAAACCCAGGCATGAGGCCTAGCTCTTGGTCTGTGAGGTGCAGGCAGAACAGGTGCTCTCCTGGACCCCCTCAACTGTAAGGCAGGAACCAGTCAAACAGAGCACATACTAGATGTCCTGGAGCAGCAAGCAACTGGTATTCCCCATTGACATAAATTGGAAGAATTGGAGTTTGTCAACATGCCCTTGTTTCAACAAACTTGATGGCAGAGTTCTAGAAAGTCCTCCACGAAATCTTCCTATGGCCGCTCGTCTCCAGGACGGACAGGCCCTAGGTCTCCAGGAACAATATTGGGCACCCAAAGATGGACAAATGACAACTAAAACAGAGATATAAATAGACTAAACTAAAATAAACAAGACACAGGTAAGTGAAATATGCAACCTCAAAAACAAATGACATAATCAGAAACCAAGATAACCAAGGAAACATAAACCATAAACAGGAAACATGAACATGAAAAGCAAAATCATTAAAATGAGTCCTAAACAAAAACTCCAGTGATCTCACATGACTCTCAACGTGATCTCAGACTTTGCTCAGATTTACCAAAGTCTGCAATCAAAATTCTCCTTTTCATTAAAAACATTCAAATCTATCTATTTCTATTGTAAGATATGTTACTGTCACAACACAACAAAAGCACATCCTCCTGACCACAAGGGATCAGTCATGAGCTGGAAAATTACAAGCTTTTAAAAGGCAAACATTTTTTTTTTTCTTATATGGTAACCTATAATTACTGTTATTGACCACCAGAGGACAGCACTAATCCAACTAGGGCAATTAAAAGGTGTCCTACTTGAAAAGTGTGCTTGTGCTTTATTATATTATAGTGATAATCTGATGTATGTAAACATCTAACTATACACGAAAGACATGATAGGAAAGTGATTTTTGTGGGAATAAAAATCAGTGCACGTGATCTGGCAAAATGGAAACAGTTTCTAGTGGCAGGAAGGGAATTATCTTTATCTGCTAACAAATTAATTTAATACCAACCCACCCAACCCAATCTTTGCCATATGAAACAACCATGGTGGGGTTATACCTGTTGCTACAGATATACTATTTGTGATTTAATTTATATTTGTCTGCTTCACTGTTTTCCTTGTTTCACTGGATTCCTTCTATATTCCCAACAGTCTTAATCTCTTAGATTAATGTTCTTATTTACTACTTTTCAATATGCCAGAGATATTTTGGTTCTTCTGTCACTATCATTAAAGCATTATTTGGAGTATGTCAAAATGTGGTGCATACCCTTACGAAAAAGTCGTTTATTCAAATGTGCTATTAGTATACTTGTAAACTAAAAATACTTTCAGTATACTTTTATGCACTTCTCAGATATGTGCTTTATATACTTCTCAGAAATATACTTAAAATGACATTTAAGTATACTTGATTTATACTTCTAAGTATTCTACGTCTGAGTATTTGAGCTATACTTGTGCTCTGAGAATCCGTGTTTTCATTGTTATACGATAGGGGGCGCTATTTCACATGTTTTGTACAGAACTTCCAAAACACAAGAGAAGAAGAATCCGCTTCCTCGTGTAATCACAATCGTCGTTGTCAGACATAAAACAGCATCAAAACCATAGATATGTAAAACTGTGTAACGTTATGGAATAAAATGTCAACCCATGAAGAGGTAATAATGACTGTCATGATTTGGGGTGTTGGTCAACTCCATCTACGTTTTGATTATCATAATTAGCATTTTGTTTAGCGTTTTCAAAATTTTATTTATTTATGTATTTATTTTTTATTCATGCAACTTTTCATAGCATAAAAAATGGATGCATGAAGCTATAATAAAATGTTTTTGTTTACAAACAGATACCCTGTGTTTTATTTTGATGTTTTGTGTGTTCAGGTATTCATATAACAAAATAAATACAAATTAATACCTAAGTAGGAACATCGTAGTATACTTAAAGTATGATGTAATGTTCACTTAAAGAAAACCTACGAGTATACCTGCAGTATAAAACCATTAAACTAGTAGTTTACTAAGACTATACTTGAAAGTGTACTAAAAGTATTTAATTAGTTCACTTTTAGTATACTTGCAGTACAAACTAAAAACATACATGTAAACTAATTGTGTACTTCTGAAAGTCTAAAAACTAAAAAGTTTACTTCTGTTATACTTAAAAAGTACACTTTCATATACTAGAAAGTGGGCCAATTTAGTCCCAAGGAGTATTGAAATAGTACATTTAAAAATATACTACTAGAACACTGATACTTGTATACTTACTACATAAAGTATATCTAAAAATATACTTGAACTTTACTTAAGTATACTTAATAAAATAAACTCTAAGTATACTTCTTTTTGTTAAGGGTATTCTTACAGCTTTTAGCCTGTATTGTATCTAGGTTTAATTATTGCTGCTGCTCTTTATATTGTACATCAATAATCAAATAAGGGACTTATCACACCTCTATATATTCTCAGCATTGCTGTTTTATCTACACTCCATCCACATCCTGATACAGTCCTCATCAAATTCATGTTTTTTTTTTTTTTTTGCTTTTATTCTCAAGTGTTCTCAATGACTTGTCTTTGCTATGAAACCATAAGCCTATGTACTTAAATATTAACACCCTTTCTACTTCCATACATGAACAATTTAGTATTTTTAGTATTTTTTTTTAGCATCGAGCGAGATGCTAACAGTCTAATCTAATTCAATAATCTATGATAAGGTATTCTCAAAAAAAGTGGAGTGTTCCTTTAACACTGAGGAACAAACAGTGCCCCGTAATGGTAATGGAGTTTAGACTAAGCCAGGATTAGGCCATTGTTCAATTAGATCATTTAAGAAATTTTTATAAATGTGAAACAAGAAAAAACAAAAACAAAAAAACTTTATTTTATTTATTTTATTGATTGATTGATTGACAGTGGGCAGGTGTTTTCGTTCAACAGTCTAAAAGAAGTCCAATAAAGCACAACCATCTGTAATAAAAAGGGCCTCACATGGCTCTGGGGGCTGAATAAAGGAATCCTGTAGTGAATCAGAAAAAATAAATCCATATTTAAATCCATATCATACCTGGAAACTGCTCTGGGTGGATGACAGTGTAGTGCATGCACCTAGTTTTGTACTTCTAATTCATGACTGGTGTTTTATTTTGCTCTCTCCTCTACGTTTCAATGTTCGTCACTTCTCAGTGGCACATGCACAACACATATGTCCTACGTAATCCACCGGCCACCGGTAATCCAACGGCCGTCCCTCTTGCTGGAGGTCAAAGAGGAAAACCTCTGCCCAGTTCTTGTTTTCATTGTTCCGGTCTTCTGTCATGAATGCGTTGTAGCAGGGAGAATGTAGGAATCGAGAAGTAATCTTTAACAGTCTTTAATCATGGAAAACGCAGGAGACATCAAACATAGGAACTTAGGCTAACGTACACATACACAAGTAACTTAGTAAAGATGTAAGACTGGACAGAGAACCAAAGAACAAACAGGAACTAATATACACAGGGTGATTAAGAAGTGCGTGAAATAATGAATTAACTAAATAAGGAACGGAACAAGACCAAATAAGGAAAACAGGAACCAGGACAGTGGTAAAACACGGACAACACAGGTAACAACACTGACACAGTGTGCTGAAATAAATTTTTCCATGTGCCCCAGTAACACCAGGCCTTGCCAAAAGCAGAGCATGTCTGTCCTCTACAGCCAGTGTATGATGCAATATATAGATTTTTTTTTTTTCGGTGTCTTTTTTTGAGTGGAGACATTGCTTATATATAATATTAATAAGTAATAACATACATATAGAACAGTTTAGTATTTTCAGGAATATATTTTTTTTCTATCTTCTACTACTACCTAACTGTATTCAAACTTAACACTGAGGAGCAAACAGTGCCCCGTAATGGTGGGTAGTAAAATAACACCATAAGAAATTATTTAATCAGAAATGAGAGGTTTTTGAATTGTACAAAAAAGGGTTTAATGTGAATAATTGGAGATGGAAATGCATTTTGCGAATAAATTCCTCCAAGTGCACCAAAAAAGTCACGTGACTTTGTGCTTTGGGACGGGATAAGTTGACTAACCAGCAGACTGATCTCATTGCACAGTGTCTGCAATGTTGTTATAGTCATTCTGAAATTCCCGAGCAAAGTCTGTCGTCAAAGTATTTCTATATAATTGCCTCACAGAACTGTCTTTCTTGACTGCGTTTCCAAACAGCTGGCATCTGTCTCTGTAAGCAGTGACTGCATTTATTGCATTTTGTCTGCTCTCTCTAAGGCACAAATAATTTATTACATACGAAAAATCACAAGTTTTCCTGCCCAAACAGTCCTGATGGTGTCCTCAATGAAGACTCGAACCCAAGGCTCGGCTTGAGCTCCTAGTTCAAACACCCAAAACTAAGATGGCAGAAAGCGCAGAATATTTGCTTTCATTATTTTACAAAAGCGCAACGTTTCATTGTTATTCTGAATGCACACAAATAAATGTCTTTATAGATTTAAAAGATGTATTACTTTTATCTGTATGACCAAAAATGGCAGAGTATTTTAAGAGCAAGTACTGCACTGACGCCTCCATCTGTCATGCAGTAAGCACGCTACTATTTAGTGTTGGGGAGTAACTAGTTACATGTAACGAAATTACGTAAGTTAATTACAAAATAAATGTAATTGTAATTGGTTACAGTTACTGAGGAAAAATGTGTAATTAAATTACAGTTACTTTTGAAAATGTTAATGATTACAAAGGGGGTTACATCTGAATTTTTTCACAAACCCACACCCACATACAGATTGAATTGACATGGACACATGCTTATTCAATAACCATTTTATTTCCTATTTGGGTTTATGCATATACTTTTTTGTAAGATTAACTGTTTTTTCCAAGGAATTGTTGCCAATGTTTCCTGTCATAACTATGCAAACATTGGTTTCAAAACCACTATCATAGCTATTACACTATTTATTGTTTTAAATCTGTATTTAACCACAGAATGATCTCAAAGTATATAAGATGTGTTAAGTCTTAATTTGTGGTGGCTGTGCTTTAAATTCAATTATTACACGGCTCTGTGGAGTGCTTAATTCTGATTGGTCAGTCGTGACATTCCAAGGTATGTTATTCTCTGATAACATACTAGTAAAAGCTCATAACACAGACTCATCCGGGCAACTTAAAGGAGAAGTCCACTTCCAGAACAACAATTTACAGATAATGTACTCACCCCCTTGTCATCCAAGATGTTCCTGTCTTTCTTTCTTCAGTTGTAAAGAAATAGTTTTTTGAGGAAAACATTTCAGCATTTTTGTCCATGTATTAGACTGCTGTGGTGCCCAGAGTTTGAACTTCCAAAATGCAGTTTAAATGCGGCTTCAAACGATCCCAAATGCAGTTGTAAATGATCCCAGCTGAGGAAGAAGGGTCTTATCTAGCAAAGCGATCAGTTATTTTCATAAAAATAATACAGTTTATATACTTTTTAATCTTAAATGCTTGTCTTGTCTTTCTCTCCCTGAACTCTGTGTATTCTGGCTCAAGACCATTTAGGGTATGTCGAAAAACTCTAATCATATTTTCTCCAACTTCAAAAATCATTTCAAAATCATCCTACATCGCTGCAGAAGTACCGACCCAGTCTTTGCAAAGTGAACATGCAAAGAAGATCAAACACCCTTAACAAAAAAGGTAAAACAGCGATATAAGACGATTTTGAAGTTGAGGCAGAACATGAGATGGGAGTTTTTCGACATACCCTAACTGTCATGAACCGGAACAAAAACAGTCCGGAAGAGTAAAACAAGACCAGCGTTTGACATTAAAAAGCATATAAATTGTATTATTTTTATGAAAATAACCATTTGTTTCGCTAGATAAGACCCTTCTTTCTCGGCTGGGATCGTTTACAACCGTATTTGGGATCGTTTGAAGCCGCATTTAAACTGCATTTTGGAAGTTCAAACTCAGGGCACCATACCAGTCCATTATATGGAGAAAAATCCTGAAATGTTTTCCTCAAAAAACATAATTTCTTTACGACTGAAGAAAGAAAGACAGGAACATCTTGGATGACAAGGGGGTGAGTACATTATTTGTGAATCTTTGTTCTGGAAGTGGACTTCTTCTTTTGTGGCAAGCAGCTGTGTAATAAGGGGGATAATGTGCATCCAGCCAGTTGTTAACTCAAAATAAAGATGTATATTATCTGTTATTTATAATCTTAATTCAAGTGATAAAGGATTTTGAAAGTCTGACAGTAATCAGTGTTAAGTGCTACTGTAAGGTTAACTCTGCCTGGTTTAAATGTTTCAAAATGATTAACGGTTATGAGAAATATGAGAAATTTAGAAAAGTAATCAAAAAGTAATCAAATGTAACAAGTTACATTACTTTAAAAAAGTATTTGAAAAGTTACACTACTTATTACATTTTAAATAAAGTAACTTGTAATCTGTAACCTATTACATTTCCAAAGTAACCTTCCCAACACTGCTACTATTCAGCTTCCACAGTCCGCACAGACACTTCAATAGCACACATTTTTCTAGGTTAACATTAGATTGAGCAACATGTAAAGTTGCTACTACATACATCTTTCAGATGAAAAGCCATATTTGAGGTAGATTAATGATAGGTCTACTGTATTACCACCAGCTGTTAATGATCTGTCCGTCACGGACTGTGTGACTTCGCCACTTCCTGCAAGAGCATAATTTAAACGCATAATCACAAAGCAAACATTTTTGAAGAGAACTCAACATTACGGTTAAACCAATGAGCATTAAGCTGTGTCATCAGTAAGTCGTTTCCTATCATGCAGTTCTTTAAAGTCAGTCACTTAACAGTATCGTATTTATTAAAGCAAAGACTTAGAACAGCTTACTTTAAAATGCTTTTTCAAGGTTAGGTTTTCCTTTGCTGCCAAGAGATATTTTGTTACAGGTGAATTGATTCGCACTGTGATGTAACATCCTTTTGCCATATTCATGACTAAAATTATCTTTGTATTTCCATTCCGTTGACTTTCTGTTACACGTATCTCATTACTCCTCAACTCTGTGTACAGTCACATATCTACCAATTACCTTCAACAATAATTTAGCAAAATTAGTTAGTCCAATCAGAGAAGCCCAGCTCTGACTTCCTCTTTTGTCTGTGTGTTTGAGATATCAAAGTGTTTCTGCTCACAGTAAGAGATGACCACAGTATAGAAGATATTCATCTGGATCAAACAATGAAGATCATACAGCTTCCCTTCTGTGAGTTTATCACATCACATTTCATTGAATCAGTAAATGGGGTTTATTTCATTTTTATGTCTTATTATTTATATCTAATACTTGTTTTTCTCTCATAGATCTGTTGATGTGGTCTCAAGCCACAAAGAGTCTAACAAACAAAGCAGTAACTTTAGGAGCTGATGTGATTATAACCTGTGAATTTAATATAACAGAGATTTACTGGTACAGACAGAAATCACTGAATCCTCCGGTGTTTATCTTACGCACTTGCAATAGCACCTCTGAAGGAGATAAATCTAAAACCGACAAATACTCACTGACAACTAACAGTAGTCTGTTCATCAGAAATATCAGCACTGATGAATTAGGAGTTTATTATTGTGTCAAAACTAGTGAACCACAAACATTCAGCAACGGCACAAAAATCTACATCACTGGTAAGTTATGCACATTCATGCTTATTCTTTGTTATTTTAAAGGCTGAAATTGAATAAAGATTGAAGGCATTAGAAATGTGTTACAGACTCAGTCGATAGTAATCAGACAGAATCAAATAATTGTACACAACACCAGACACAATGGACTGCTATGATCATCACATCTGTTCTGCTCAATGTGCTTTTGATCGTTGCAGTAATAGGTGTGTACTTTTTTTTTCTTTTTCCTTTTCCTTTTAAGTTATAGTATCATTGAAGGAGATAAACGTCAAAAAGTGTTAGATTGTTACAGTGATATTTAATTCAGAGCTGTTTCAGGTTTGGTGAAGTGCTGTCTTGATGCAACTAGAAGATCTAAAGATACTTCAGAAAAACCTCAAAGTACCACAGCAGCTCAAAACACAAATGATCCACAAGTAAGATAATTTTATGACGCATCATATTCAGATCCTGTTCATCCTGTCAGGGTTTATTTTCTAATAACGGCTGACTGTACATTATTTTTTATTTTTAATATTGTCCTTTTTCAGTATGCTGAAGTTCACTTCACCAGGCGCCGAAGTAGAAACAGACCTTGTGAGGCTGAGACCACCTACTCTGTTCTACAGCCAGTGAAAACTGTATGAAATATTATTCATTCCAGAATTATTATCCCTATCGTTTTTTAAAATTGTAATATTTTTGTGTGCTGAGATGTTCATGCTAGCAGTGAGAATTAACATAAACCACTAATTAACAAAGTTAGTTTTTTTGCATGTTAGAGGCGATGCTTACAATATTGTGCAGTTTTGTGCTACTTCATCTTGCAGAAATTTGGCATACAGCTTTAATGGAAATCACATGATCAAAGCTTTATAAATATAGTAAATAGATAGGAGGGGGCAGGGAAGGGGGCTTTCATGTTAATTGTTTTGAATAATTTTGTTCTTACTTATTAAAACTTGTTACTTCTGCACAGCTCTTCTTTTTTGTGGTTGAAACTGTGGTTTTCTGCAAAAGAAATGTTCCACTGGTTTGGTCACTTGATAGATGACACAAACATAAAACTTTGCATGTATGTAGACAAGTGGTTTAAACGTTTACTAAGGCATGAGTAATCAACTTAACCCTCTTGTGTTTGGGTCAAATTGACCCGGAGAAGATTTTCTTTTTCTGGAAAATACTAGTTAACGTTATCGCATTGGACTCAAACTTACTGACTTTGTTCACACAGGGTGTAAGTACTTCTCAATTATTTTTTTGTAGGTTTTATTTCACCTAGTCACACTTGTGGTGTTCCTGGTCGAAAATGACCAGACTCCAACCAACTGCTTATAAATCTCTCATTATGCTATATTATCACCAAATACTGGATTCAATCTTTTTGTCAGCTTGTTTTCTTTCATTTAGGACTGGTTTTGTGTTTCTATTTGCATCTGACTAATCGTAAGCCTAATTTTTCGGAGAGTAGGCACCTCATTTTTTGAGTGAAAAAATCATTTTTTATAAATAATTTTCACAATATGAGATAAAAAATTATGAACATTTGCACTGTTTATCACACTGGTGTGCTTTAATTTTTAACCAGGAAGTTTGCTTTTAAATGCTTTTATTTTGTGCAAAATTGCAAAAAGTCACATTTGTGGTGTTCCCGCTCAAAAATGACCAGACTTGAAACAATTGCTTATAAATCTCTCATTATGCTATATTATTACCAAATATTGTATTCAGTCTTTTTGTCAACTTGTTTTCTTTCATTTAGGACTGGTTTTGTGTTTCTCTTTGCATCTGCTTAATCATAAGCCTCATATATCCAAACGTAGGCACCTCATTTTTTGAGTGAAAAAAAAAAAAACCATTTTTTATGAATAATTTCACAATATGAGATAAAAAATTATGAAATTTGCACTGTTTCTCACACTAGTGTGCTTTAATGTTTAAGCATAAATTTTCTTTTAAATTCTTTTATTTTGTACAAAATTGCACAAAGTCACATTCGTCAAAAATGGCCAGCCATTGAAAGTGAATAGGGAAGATCAGAAACAGGATCTTTATTTTGAAATGCTTTTATTTTCTGAAAAGGGGCATAAAGTAACACTTATGCTGTTCCTGATAAATCTGACCATTGTGACATACAAGAAAGAACACATTAAGATTATTTACATTATAACATTTCATGAAACAGCAAACCAAAACTGTTATATTTCAGTTATATATATATATCATGCACACTGACACTGTCAAACAAAGACAATATCATGGTACAACAAGCTGAAGCTCTCTCTGTGCTAAAGCATTTATTTGTAAACTTTCGTCTGCTCTGAGAACATGAAAGCCTCAAAACCAAGGCTAAAGACAAGGCACTTTGAGTGTGTGTGTGTGAAAGAGATAGCTAACAAAAAAAGCATATTGCACACAATTCAGGGTAGGATGAAATAGGTGTGATACTCACAATAGTTTGTATGCATGGATGTGTGTGTGTGTGTGTGTGTGTGTGTGTGTGTATGTGTGTGTGTGTGTGTGTGTGTGTGTGTACCTGGTATTATCACGCTATGGGGACCAAATGTCCCCACAAGTATAGTAATACCTGTAAATTTTGACCTTGTGGGGACATTTGTGAGGTCCCCATGAGGAAACAGGCTTATAAATCATGCAGTGGGGGCTAGGTTTAGGTGTAGGGTAGGTTTAGGTGTAGGGTAGGGTGTAGGGCGATAGAAAATACGGTTTGTACAGTATAAAAACCATTACACCTATGGAATGTCCCCATAAAACATGGAAACACAACGTGTGTGTGTGTGTGTGTGTGTGTGTGTGATAGCGTGAGTATACATGCATCCACAGACGCACAGGTCCAAGACCTTTATGTCTGCAAGCACAACATGCTCCTAAACGCTAGTTGTTACTCTTACTTTCATTCTTCCCCATTCACTTTCAGTGACTGGCCATTTTTGACAAGTGTGACTTTGTGCAATTTTGTACAAAATTAAAGCATTTAAAAGCAAACTTCCTGATTAAACATTAAAGCACACTAGTGTGATAAACTGTGCAAATCTGTATAATATTTTATTTATTTATTCTTTTTTTTTTATCTCATATTGTGAAAATTTACAAAAATTATTTTTTCCGAACACAACCAGAGGGTTAAAATATATATTTAAGTTGCTCCAACTACTTTGAACAACCTCAAGACTCAACCAAAACACATTTTATTACATTACATAAAACAAAACAAAAAAAAGTGAACTAATACAATCAGAAACAATTCAGTGAAAGAATGAATAAATAAAATCCAGAACAGCAACAAAAATCATGGCAATGAAATTGACAATAACTGATGCTTGACGATGACTGACTTTTTTTTAGTTTCTCATAACATTTGTTCCAAATATCATTTATCAGGTTAGCTTCACTTTCAGGTTACTTTGTGTCAAAGTGCACTACAATGAAAGAAGATTAGAGGATCTATTTGCAGTGATCTGTCTTTATTAAATGAAAACAAAACTATCTGGAGTACAGGCAAAATGCTGAAGAACAGAAAACCATGCTTTAAAGCAGGGGTGTCAAACTCTGGTCCTGGAGGGCCGCAGCCCTGCAGAGTTTAGATGCAACCCTAATTAAACACACCTGATCCAACTAATCAAGTCCTTCAGGCTTAATTGAAAACTGCATAGTATACATGTTGGAGCTAGGTTGGAACAAAACTCTGCAGGGCTGTGGCCCTCCAGGAACACCCCTGTTTGACATCCCTGCTTTAAAGCAACAAGAAATGACTAATAACAACTGAAACTAAGGGCTATAAATGTGCAGACTATTTTAGCAACTAAAAACATAGGTGATAAAATAAACAACCATAAAAACAAATTACATCATCAGAAACCAAATTAACCAAGTAAACAGGTTATAAAAAAATCCTGTTTCATAAGCACCATAGTTGGCGTGGACTCTGCCTCTTGATATGTGGTACACTGGAGTAGTGGTTCTCAACTCCAGTCCTCGGGGGCCACTGCTCTGCACATTTTGTATGTTTCTGAATCTGACACACTCAGTTCAGTTTATGGATCTTTCTCCTAACGAGCTGATGATCTGAATCAGGTGTGTTAAATGAGGGAGACATACAAAATGTGCAGAGTAGTGGGCCTCGAGGACTGGAGTTGAGAACCACTGCACTGGAAGATTACGGTCAGGCAGGGCCAAAAGGAGCACAGAGTGTTAGGAATAGGCGTCTGTTGTTAGGGAGGAACCAGTGAACCAGAGCACATACTCTAACTATTGGAGCAGTGAGAAAATGGTATTCCACATTGGCATAGATTGGGGGAGGAGATCCCTCATCCTTCAACCCTGCTCCAACAAACCTGATGTCAAAGTTCTAGTTAGTCCTCCACAAAATTCTCTAGGGGCCTCAAAGGGCCGTTCTTCTATCATGGTGCTGTTCAATAAATAGAGTTTAGATCTATTAGCAGCAGGCTGACTTCATTAAATGAAAACAACACACTCAGAAGTACAAGAAAAATGCTGGAAAACAGGAAACCACGCAACAAGAATAGATAACAAATAACAGCTGAAACTACGAGGTATAAATATAGACTAAACTAACAACTAAGCAAGACCACAAGTGATAAAATAAACATAGACACAAATAACATAATCAGAAACTAAGGTAACCAAGAAAACAGGAATTGGAATGAAAAGAGTCAGAAACAAAACATGACATTACATCCCCTCCTGGTAGGCCACTCCTGATTGCCATAAACAAACTAACACTGACGTCGAGAGAGAAGGTGATGAAAGCTATACAGGGAAAGTGGACAAAGACCCCAGGGATGAAAACCTGGTTGGTGGGGTACTTGGTGAATAGGACACCAGCAGGGAAGATGGAGCTATGGAGCTTGGAGACAAAAGAAGTCTGGAGGCTGTGGGGAACCAGCAGGTACAAAGGAGCTAGAAGGTTGGGTGAGATCAGCGGAGGAAGGGTCAAGGAACCAGATGGAGCAAGGGAATCTAGGAGGCAGGATGGAATCAGTGACAGATGAAGTATACCTTGTGGGGTGAGAAATAATTGGGCCTCTGGTTGCTTGGTAGGCATGAGCCATAGCTCTTGGTCTGTAAGGTCCACTGAATGATTAGAGGCAGGCTGGGCTTAAAGGACTAAGAAACAGGCAGAACAGGTGTTCTCCTGGACCTCCTCCACTGTTATGCAGGAGCCAATCAAACAGAGCACATGCTTCTTGTACTGGAGCAGTGAGCTCCACCACAGCAAACTTCTATTTTCCACTGACATAGATTGGAGGATGAGGCTGTCAACATGCCCTCATTCCAACAAACCTGATGGCAGAGATCTAGAAAGTCCCCCATGAAATTCTCCTGTGGCCAACCCCCTTGAAAAAGTGGCCTCTAGGTGGAGGGATACTGTTGCTAGCTCCATATTAAAAAGGTTATGTTATGATTTGGTTCAACGAAAGCAGACTAGAGGATACTTGCAGCAGTGTTCCAGAATCTGGAACTGGAGATCAGAAAACCACACTATAAAGCATGGGTGCCTGCTCCTGCTTCTAGAGATCTACCTACCTGCAGAGTTCAGATCCATCCATGATCAAACATGCTTGTCTGTAATTATCAAGTGTGTCTGTGGATCTTATTTAGCTGGTTCAGTTGTGTTTGATCAGGGTTGGAGCTGAACTTTGCAGGAAGGTAGAGCTTCAAGAACAAGACTGGGCACTCCTGCTATTTAGCAATGAGAATTGACAAATGGCAACTGAAACTGAATGATATATATATATTGACTAAACTAGCAAGGCACAGGTAAGTAAAATATGTAACCTTAGAAGACATTATTAAAAACAAGGGTAACTAAGAAAACTGGAACTTAAAACAGGAAACATTAACATAAAAATAAAGGGATGAAACGAGTCCTAAATCAAAACAGAACATGACACTTTGTCGATTTTTTCTTTAATTCTAAGCTATAGATACATTTGACCCCAATGATTGTGCAAGTCACTTAATTGAATGCTCAGTATATAAAAAGTGAAATCTAAGGTATGCTATATACAGTACTGTGCAAAAGTTTTAGGCCACTAGTGTTTTCACCAGCTAAAAAATGGTTTAAAGTCAGTTATTTCTATCTTTTGCTGTAAAGCGTGTCAGTAGGAAATAACAGTTTACATTTCCAAACATTCATTCTGTGCTCTGTTAGTAAGAAGGTCCAAGGTCTAGTGGCAGAGAGGGGCTGATGGCAAGATCAGTGAGCTTGAAGATCACCTTAGATGGAATCACAGTATTAAAAGCAGAACTGAAATCAATGAATAGCATTTTGACGTAAGTGTTGGTGATTCAGGGCAGTGTGAAGCGCTGAGATCATGGCAACCTCAGTTGGCCTGTTGGGTTTGTAGGTGAACTGAAATAGATCTAGTGTTGGGGACAAGCACATTTTTATATGGGAGAGCACCAGCTTCTCAAAACATTTTGCTATGATTGGCATGAGAATGACAGGGCAGAAATCAATAAGGGCTACTACAGCACCATGTTTTGGTACTGGCACAATGGCAGTTGTTTTGAAGCAGGTAGAGACTATGGTGAAAATGCAGTCACCTTCATGTTTTTGTGATGTTTTTTAGGTAGATATATGTAATGTGGGAATTGTGATGGCAGAGTTGTGGATCCAAATTTAGGCTTTATTTACAAATGTGGCCAAAACAGGCAGGATTAAACACCAGCCAACAGTACAATCCAAGGCACAGGCAAAACAGTAATGCAAAAGACATGCAATAGTCAGGGCAGGCAGCAGTCAATCAAAAACAAGGTAACAGTCCAAGAATCAAAACACGAAGGCAAGGAAACAAGGAAACTAGAAACATGGAAGAGCTAAACATTCAATCACCAGTGAAGAGAGAGAGTGTGTGCAATTCCTATCCACAAGTTTCCTACGCCCCATGAGGAGAAACCTGATCATCATCACATCTGTCCTGCTGAATGTGCTTATGATCATCGCATTGATAGGTTTGTACTGGTTTTTACTGCAAATAGGCGTCCGAAAATGCCAGGGTAATAGCTACAGTGAGATCACGCTCTGAACATGTGTAATCTGACCAATCGAAGGGCGAGACGTCACGGGTGGGTGATGTAAGTGACCAAGAAGCTTAAAAGCACGTGTGGCGGAACCGGCGTCTGTTTTCAGTCTTTTAGCAAAGCGCTCTGTGTTGTGTCTGTCACTCTGTATTTTCATGCTAGTTGGCACAACTTTTTTTTGAGGGTGATGTCTGCCAGCAAGGGCAAGAGTGGTGAGAGCAAATCACGCTACAGGCTGTGTGTTCCTTCCTGCAAACGCTACATCACTAGCGGGGATACACACAGCATGTGCGTGGTCTGCTTGGGAGCGGAGCACGCTGAGTCGGCTCTCGAAGGAGCCAACTGTCCGCGTTGTGAGCGTCTTCCTTTGCGGACAATCCGCTCTTCGAGGAGGGCGAGGAGGCCAAGGCGGAGCGGCAGCTGCATTCGTGGGGTTCGCAGCTGGATCTGTTGGAGGGAATGGAGACAGGTGACCCCCTATCTCCTTCCTCACCCACCAGATCCATAGCCCGTTCTGTGGGATCGGAAGCCCGCTCTGCGGCTACTTCCCCCCACGAAACGGGCTCCTCGCTTCTCCTATCGTCCTCCAAGGAGGTCGATGTGGAGAGCTTGGTTGAGGAGCCACTCCCTCAATCTCCCCAGTATGAGGAGCTGTTGGAGGTGGTAACTTGTGCAGTAGCCAAGCTTAAGATCGACTGGCCCATCGAGGAACAGGCTGAACCGCAGAGGAGCAAGTTAGATGAACGATTTCTGCGGAACAAGCCGCCACCTCCACGCCGGAGCCTTCCCTTCTTCCCCGACCTCCACATAGGAGTCTCGAGGTCGTGGGTAAGACCCTTTTTGGCCCGCTTGTTCTTCCCTGCCTCGGATTATTACGGCAACGTGGCGGGGCTGGGCAAGCGAGTCCGAGTGTGCCTGCATGGGTCCTGCGTACTGTAGAAAAAGGCTACTCTGTTCAGTTTGGTGCCCCGCTGCCATCTTTTCGACGAGGTCTTTCCCACTCTGTTGGGTCTCGAGCAAGCTCTGGTCATGGAACAAGAAGTAGAGACCCTTCTGAGGAAGGAGACCATCGAGGTGGTCCTTCCTCATGACAGGGAGTCCGGGTTCTACAGCTGGTACTTCATTGTTACGAAGAAGGATGGAGGGCTGCATCCTATTCCAGATCTGCGCCAACTCAACCATTCAGTCATGAGGTTGAAGTTCCAAATGCTTACTGTCAAGCAGATAGTGTCACAAATCAGGTCAGAGGACAGTCAGAGAGTTCTCGCCCACATGAGAGCTTTGGGTTTAAGACTAAACGCCAAGAAAAGTGTGCTTTCTCCATCACAGAGGACCACTTATCTAGGCATGGTGTGGGATTCGACCTTGCTGTGGTGCTCGAAGCCCTCTGTAGACTTCCGTTTGAGCCTATAGAGGAGATTTCTGATCGGTTGCTTACCATCAAGATTACTCTGGTTCTAGCACTAACTTCCCTTAAGCGGGTTGGGGACCTGCAGGCCCTTTCGGTGGCACCTTTCTACTTTGACTTTGCCCCTGGACTGGCCAAAGCATTTCTTTACCCCCGAGTGGGGTATGTTCCTAAGGTCCCTTCCGCTGCACGACAGCCTGTCATGCTCCAAGCATTCTGTCCTCCTCCCTTCATGGAGCCTGACCAGCAGAAGCTTAACTGTATGTGTCCAGTGCGAGCAATATATATATATATATATATGAAGAGTTCAGATGCAAAACCAGCTAAAAGCCATCTCGGTCAAAAATAAGATAACAATACTGAGTGAATGCTCTCGACTCATATTATATGTCCCTCAAATACTTTTTCTTCAAACTTGCTAAAATACCAGCCTCAGCCCAATCAGAAGTACCGGTACTTAGATAGAAACCTATACATCTGCACCTGATAAAAAAATGCATTTTTTAAAGAAAGATGTCAGATGGATTTAGCTGGTTTTGCATCTGAACTCTTCATATGTATATATGTTAGTTTGTAAAAAAAAAAAAAAACTATAATATATATATATATATATATATATATATATTTTTTTTTTTTTTTTTTTTTTTTTTTACAAACTAACATTTATTGTTATTGTCTCTTTTAAATGGCTAAATGTGGTTTGTTTAAAAAAGTTTGTTTGAACAAGATTTTTCAATGAATTTATTTTCAATACAATTTTCAGAAATTATATTTTTCTTATACATTTATAAATTTGCTGCTTTATACGTATGCTGTGTGCAAATTCAGACTTGGAAATCAAGAAAACAACTATACTACATGTTATATGTTATGCTGTGCCATGTGTAAACTTTTGGTGTACTTCCTGTTTCTAGTGCCATATTTGTAGTCCTTTGTAGTTTTCCCTGTTAAATAGTCTGATGTTCTTGTGTTTTCTTTGTTCTTTGCCAACTCATTTTAATTGCTTTTGACTATGTTCTCTTAGTTTTTGATTTCTGCTCTGTTTCCAATAAAGTTAGGGGAGCGCGTGGCACAAACTGTTAGTTAGTTGTAACACACGTGGTTTAAATATTTCCATACATGCTAGCATAACCGAATGTATAGTAGGGTACAACGGGGCTAAAAGCCCCCCCCCGGGGTAAAAGGCACCTTTGTTATTATTTTTCTCTTTACCACTAGATGGCAGAATTTAATACAATTTTATTAAATGGTTTTAGGTATCAGACAAAACTCTGATACATTTTATAAAAGATATTAAATGTTACTCTATGCACAGTCTATTTAAAGCTGCAGTCCATAACTCTTTTGTTAAAAATGATCCGAAATCAATATATCAACAAATACATAACCAGCCAGTGTTCACAACTATTGCATTACTTTAGCTCGACTCACAATGGTTGGCTTATAATAATGTTTTCTAATTTGAGTGGTATGGGTGGTTTTCACAGGAAATTCGAGCATGGTGCAGCGTCATTACGTCATGTCTGTAAACATAAAAAAGGTGTCCTGGCTAGTAGGCTATATTGCTATTTCACATATGAGGATGCTGCAGGTGCTGGATCGTTTATAGCCTTTTCTCACAGAGGCTGGAATAATTACATTTACCATAATCCAAAAAGGATTATGTGTTTATGAAACGCATGTGAGTGAAATTCAATTACATTCCAGTTTCAAATGTGCATCTGATTACAGATAGCCTACGTGGGATTACACAAGATTTGTATTTGAAAGAGAACCAGTTGTAAGAAAGAATAAATTGTTTTTGGGGTTAAAATAATTTTGTAATTAAATTTAATTAATAATATATTTATAATAATTAATAATAATTAATAATAATTTTAATTAAAATAAATTTGTATGGTTTGACAATTGAAGAGTTCCAATGCAAAAGCCCCTCAAAGCCATCTTGGTCAAAAACGAGATAACGATACTGAGTGAATGCTCTCAACACATAGTATATGTTCATCAAGTACTTTCACTTTAAATGCGATGAATCCCAGCCTCAACCCATTCAGAAGTACCAGTACTTCATAGTAGCCAGAAAGAAATGCTAATTTTAAAGAAAAACGACAGTTAGATTTAACCACCACTGGTGGCGCTATTTACTTTAATGCTTTATTCCTCAGCTGGTCAGAACAGTAGTGTTAGATTTGTTACTTACATGTTCAGATGGCAATATCCAGTGAAAATTCTTATTTGGGTAATATATTCCAAGACGTATTAGGCTAGAATCCACACCAGTGTGGTGACTGACAGCCACACAACCCATGCAAGGAAGATAATTCCACAAATAACTGCAATAACACAGAAGATGATAAAGAGGCAAAACTTATGGACTGCAGATTTAAGTGTATTGGCTATAGACAGGATGGAAAATGAATTTCTTGCGTAAAGAAAGCTGTACTTACAAACAACAAGATCTTTATTTACCCTTGCAAGACTTTGTTTAGCTCAGCTGCTGTGGAACTTGTGGTGGAGTTTTGAGGTTTGACTGAAAGTTTGAGCAGATCCAACAAGATTTAGTAACAAGCTCTTTTTTAATACCTCTCTATTTTTTAGCAGTCTGTCTTTATTAAATGAAAACAAAACACTCTGGAGTACATGCAAAATGCTGGAGAACAAAAAAAATGGCGCTATAAAGCGATAAGAAAGGACAAATAACAACTGAAACTGAGGGCTATAAATATGCAGACTAAAGACACAGGTAATAAAACAAGCAAACATAGAAACAAATGACACAATCAGAAACTAAGATAACCAAGGAAACAGGAACTGAAAGCAGGGGGCTTGGTGATTAGGCCAAGCCCCAAAGAGGGGCCAGTGGAGAAAGAGAAAATAAAGAAACTGGAGGAGTGAGAGACCGAGCAGTGGAGGAGGCCATAGCAGAATCAGCAAGGTGCTGAGGTGCTGAGCTGGAGGGTTTTACTCAAGGTGGAGCAAACCTAGTTGCCGAATTCTAGAAAGTCCTCTATGAAATCCTCCTATGGCCACCCCCTTGATAAAGGGGCTCTCTGGATGGGGGGATATTGGACACAAAGAAGCCTGGAAGCTGAGCAGAACCATTAGAGACACAGGAGCAAGAAGGCTGAGAGGGATCAGCAGAGACAAAGGATCTGGGATGGACAGAACCAGCAAAGAAGGAAGCGTCAAAGAACTGGATGGAGCCAGGGAATCTTGGAGAGAGTATGGGACTGGTGACAGATGTAAAATAAATTGAGGGGTGGAAATTAATTAATGGCACTCTGGCTCTGGGTCTATGGTAGGCATGAGGCCTAGCTCTTGGTCTATGAGGTGCACTGGATGATTAGAGGCAGGCAGGGCTGAAAGGGGCAAGAAATGGGCAGAACAGATGTTCTTCTGGACCTCCTCAACTGTTCTGTTATGATGTGGTTCAACAAAAGGAGATTAGAAGATATTTGCAGCAGTGTTTCGGGAATCCAGGCAAAGCACTCAAGATCAGAAAACCATACTACAAAGCATGGGTGCCTGATCTTCCTGGATGTCTACCTGCAGAGTTCAGATCCAACCTTGATCAAACACACCTGTCTGTAATTATTAAGTGCTTCTGTGATGCTTAATTAAATGGTTAATTAAATAAGGGGCCCTTTCCACACAGAGACACTTTTAGCTGTGTATGTAAACATTTTGCATCGTATCAGTGTTTCATCCAGACGGATCCTAGAGTAGATAAATCACCCTACCTCCCTAGTCAGACACCACTACGTCACATTATAGCAACAACAACATGAATCTGTGCATCTCTGTGGCAGAATTACAGTGCTGCATACTGGTCTGGCATTCGTTTAGAGTCAGTTTCAGTGGTTTTGTGTGTATTTCTTGAGACAACGCCGTGTTTACAGGATTTTTTTTTTTTAAGATTGGATAGGGAAATCTCTGGTATCATGTGGACGGGCCCTAGGTCTCCAGGAACAATATTGGGCACCCAAAGATGGACAAATGACAACTAAAACTGAGAGATATAAATAGACTAAACTAGAAACTAAATAAGACATAGGTAAGTGAAATATGCAACCTCAAAAACAAATGAAATAATCAGAAACCAAGATAACCAAGGAAACAAAAACCTTAAACAGGAAACATGAACATGAAAAACAAAATGATTAAAAGAATCCTAAATAAAAACTGCAGTGATCTCACATGACTCTCAACATGATCTCAGACTTTGCTCAGATTTGCCAAAGTCTGCAATCAAAATTCTCCTTTTCATTAAAAACATTCAAATCTATCTATTTCTATTTTAAGATAAGTTACCGCCAAAACACAACAAAAGCACATCCTCCTGACCACAAGGGATCAGTCATGAGCTGGAAAATTACAAGCTTTTAAAACAAACATTTTTCTCTTACATGGTAGCCTATAATTACTGTTATTGACCACCAGAGGACAGCACTAATCCAACTAGGGCAATTAAAAGGTGTCCTACTTGAAAAGTGTGCTTGTGCTTTATGATGTTATAGTGATAATCTGGTCTATGTAAACAACTAACTATACATGAGAGACATGATAGGAAAGTGATTTTTGTGGGAATAAATTACAGTTTGATCACACCTCTTCTCTACAGTCAGTGCACGTGATCTGGCAAAATAGAAACAGTTTCTAGTGGCAGGAAGGGCATTATCTTTATCTGCTGACAAATTTCATATCAACCCACATCTGTGAATGTCTGTAAATATGAAAATAAATAAATAAATAAATAAAAATTATGCCTTTATTTATATTTCTTTCTATATAATTTACAATTGTTTTCATATACTTCTTTATTTTTGTTTAACTATAATTTGAATGACTATAATTTCTTACAGTGCCCTCTTTGATGCTCTTGGCCCGGAAGAAGCAGCACATCCACTCTCTTATACAGATTACACCTCCCTTCCTGGGTAGGCGCCCAGTGGCGTTGAAGCCCTGGCTTAGGTCGTTCCCTTATGGCTATCTTTGGATCGACACCTCATGCACACTGGTTATCGCTCCATCCAATTATCAAAATTATCATAGACTTTTTCTAAAATTTAGCAAAAAGATATACAAACATTTTCTTGGGTTTGAGAGAGGAGCACATGAGAACCATAACAGCAAAAGGAATTATCTAAATATACTAAACATTATGACTCTAAAACTATACATCTGAGCCTGATAAAAATGCATCTTTTAAAGAAAGACATCAGATGGATTTAGCTGGTTTTGCATCTGAACTCTTCATATATGTATATATATATATATATATATATATATATATATATATATATATATATATATATATATATATATATATATATATATAAAGCAGCTAAAAGCCATCTCGGTCAAAAATGAGATAATGATAGTGAGTGAATGAGATAATGATAGTGAGTGAATGCTCCTGACACATAGTATACGTCCATCAAATACTTTTACTTTAAATGTAATAAATTCCAGCCTCAGCCCAATAAGATTTTTTTTTTTTTTTTTTTTTTTTCTGCATTCGAGTGTCCATATTTGTCTTTCTAGTGTCATGTGCTTTGTGTCCATTCTTTCAGTGTGGACATCCTCTATCCACATGTGTGCATTCAATAGACAATAATATATTTATTATTGCATATATGTATGCACATATTTGTCTTTCTAGTGTCATGTGCAATGGTGAATTTGTGTCTTTGTGCATTTCTTTGTGTGGGTATGTCCTTTGCCCACTTGTTTTCCATCTTGGTGATAAGACTGCTGTCCATAGTCTTTAAAAAAACTTCTAAAAAATCTGTTTGTGTTTCCCTTATATGTTGTCCATTCTTTTCACATTGGATAGCAAGTCCTCAGAAAGAAGCAGTCACTGGTGTTGTTGCAGTTTGTGCAGTTCTCTCAAGTCCATCCATGCCATGGTGAATCTCAGGATTTCTACATCTATTAGGCTGGAAGTTCTGGATCTTGCAGATCTGGAAATCTCTTGATTTTCTTGGTCATGGTGATCACCTTGTTCTTTACGAAGTCCTTTTTCTTGTGGAAGTCTTCTGGCTCCACTGGTTCTACTGGAAATCTCTTGATTTTCTTGGTCATGGTGATCACTCTGTTCTTTACAAAGACATTTTTTTTTTTTTTCTTGTGGAAGTCCCCTGGCTCCACTGGTTCTGCTGGCCTTCTTGTCCTTCAGATGACCGGATCATTTTTCTTCAGGAGGTCACACCTTTCCAACAAACATCTCAATGCTTATACCTGAAACAAGATCAAAAAGAAGAGGTTGCCCCCCTTTCCCCCACAAGAATCTTTTCACATTCAAAACATCAGTGGTACAGAAATGTAATCACAGAATGCAATTAAATAATTTCTCAGAAATTCTATTTAAATATCAATGCCATTAACACATTTCTCATAAATTATGAAGAATCACCCGCCTTTTGATAGTAAACATATTTTCCCAAAATATGGCACTATCATTAAAAAAAAAAATGCCCAATTCACATCAGCATCTGCTTGTGACTGAGCTACAGTCATGTTCATGCAGTGCTGTGTTTTACAAGGTGTGAATGGCCTCTTCCTTATTTCCTTTCAACAATGCCAACTGGGTTTCTAAATCTTCTTAAGCAAATCACGATAGCCCATCTTTCTTTTGTGTGAAATGTGACACTGTCTTGCCTTGTGTCCCATCCTTCCACAAGCAAAGCAAACAACTTCCTGACCTTTCTCCAAACAATGCTTTGCTATGTGACCATATTTTCCACATGCATGACAGACAAACCTTTGATGATGTCTCTCATGGTATTGACAATGTCTAGCAATGTGACCAGCTTTTCCACATGCATAATAAAGAGTAACACCTTCTGAAGTTACTCTGTCAAATTTCCTTGGCTTCTCGCATTTGTGAACTGCTCTGTGCAATTAATGCAGACTTAAACATGAGGTTTTGTTTAGTTGCATTTGGCAAACCACTTTAACAGCTAAACATTTCCCACAACCTGGATGCTCTCCAGGTTCCATTGTCACCTCAGTTATCTTTCTCAAATTAACCAAATCAGTCCCAACAAGTCTAAGTAGAGCTTCTCTCCTTGCCCCTCTGTCTGCTCTTTTGTTGCGAACTTCCTGTGAGAGAGCACTAGTTAATGAGTGAGGAATGCAGATCGTGAGAAGTCTACAAGCATCTTTTTCTGACACACAGTAAGCCTCCACTACTTTCTCCAGTTTTGACAAGAATTCTACAGGATCCTTGTTATCAGGGTCAAAAGTACCCACTGCTGTAACAAGACTTTGAAAGTCCATAAAAGACAGCTGTCTAACTGCTTGGCCGTTTTCGGTTCTTTGATCAAGAACCCTCTCATTTCCATTTCCATTCTGTCTTGTCCGCACTGGTGCTTTTGGGAATCTCACAGAATCATCTGAAGAATTATGTCGTTGACTAAAGGCTTCCTTGCAGTTATTCTCGTCATATTCAGAATTGGATTAGACATGTAGCAACTGTCTAGCTGTCCCTTCATTCAAACATCTAAATGTTTCCCTCTCTGTTTTAGACTTTGAAATTTCTTTTGTCAGTTTCACTATCTGTTCCTTCAGAATGATCTCTTCAGCCTTGCAATTTCTCCATGACCTTGCATAGCAGCTGACTTGAGAATTTAGCAACTTGTTTTCTGTTTTCATTTCTTTTAATCTTTTCTTAGTTACCTTGTATGAGGCAAAAAGAGCTTGAAGTGCAACTTTTCCCGCTTTGTTTTTAGGCATTTTGGGACAATTTTTAAATTGAGACATAGCTCACTCGTAGGAGTCATCTGCCTTCTCTATCCCATCAAACATTCCTACTGAGCCGTGCTTAGCGATGTATTTAACTATCAGCTCTTCCATTTTCACAAACTTAATAAACTGTCTTCAGCAATTCAATGCGCGTTATTCCTTCACTGACTGAACATTATCTAGTTACTTTAAGATATCTGTTGGTCTAATTATTCACAGCTCCTGTGCTTTGGATGCAAATGAATAAAACATCCACACTACGTCAGGCTTCTAAAACAAATTTCCACTTCTTTGGACACAGCTACATTCCATCGGGCCTTATACTTCACTACACTAAACTTTTAAAAGTGTAACACTGTCACAGTACGTCGGACAAAACCACACTACTTCAGGTTTTAGGTTATATTTTTAAAACAGTTTACTTAGCCACAGTACGTCAGGCAAATCAACACTGCTTTTGGGCTTTAAACTTCACAGAGTCACAGTGCGTCAGACTCATTACACTAAAACACACAACAGTTATGAAATAATTCTGTGACCACACTGCGTCGGGTCATTTCAGTTACTTTAGAAATTCATCAGAATTATCACATCAACTCACTCCGTTTCAATTACGTTAGAAACTTACAAATCTGTTTCAGTTACTTTAGAAACAATGGGTCTAATACAACTCAGCTACCACACTACATCGGGCTGATTCAATTACTTTAGAATTCTAACGGAATTATAACAGACCAACAAGTTAGTTGGTCAAGTAGTTTTAGTTACTTTAGAAACTTTGACTTAAGCACTTTGCTTCAGTTACTTTAGAAACAACAATTCCAATACAACTCTGCAACCACACTGCGTCTGGCTGATTCAGTTTCGTTAGAATCTTAAACAGAATTTGTACAGAATAGGCTTAAGAACTTCTTCTGCTAATACTGAATAAACCAAATTCTCTTCTGTCCTTAAAATTTTCGTTTCTAGATTTTTTTAAACGAGGTGGTTCCCTGACAAAAACAGCATAGAAAAAAAGAAAATGCTTTTTTCACATTTCCTCACATTTTTTGGAAACCCCTCGTTGGGTGGCTCGCCATTGTAAGAAAAAGTGAAGAGGACATAGAAGATCTTGATGAAGATGTTTATTGCAGCATAGCAGTGGCAAAGTACATGTTGTACCTTGGGTTCAACGGAGTCAGAATGAACCCAGGACATCCTTAGCTCAAACCTTTTACACAGTTAAAGTTTACTACCCTTAATGTAAATGAAGTTGCTCCTTTCGTAGCAGCTGTGGTCTGTATGTTAATCATGTTCTAACACCTTTTTGTCCGAGATGGTTCTCAGTGTCCCACACCCACTTCCATGCTACAATGGGTCACCATTTGCTCAGAATGTAATCATCCCAAATGGTCTAGAAATAACGTAACTGTTGACTTTCTTCTTTATAATAATTAAGCCATTTTGGGAAATGAGCATTATTAAACATATATTGTGGAGTGGAATCTGGGTCAAGGCAGACTATAATTTCTTACATTACATTTCTTAAAATTAAATCTATTTTTTGGAGAAAACTAAAGTGTTTTTTGACCTTGCATACATGTAAACTTGTTTTAGGAGACTCATAAAACAATAATAGCAACCTTTAAAATGGCATAATAGGAGCACTTTAACACTGAGAAACAAACAGTGCCCCGTAATGGTGGGTTGTAGAATAACACCATGGCCAGGTTTCACAGACATCATTTTTTTTTTTTTTTTTTTTCTTTTCTTGCATCACTGTTTATGCATCTTTATTGACTGATTAACTTCTATAGATATGGGAAACTGTTTATAACATTGAAATTTTTTTTTTTTTTTTTTTTTTACAAAAAAAAAAAAAAAATGCATTAATTTGCTACAGGATGCTTTTATTCACTTTTCTGGTACTTTTTTAATGGAGATCTTGCTTATATATAATAGTAATAAGTGCTGACATGTTCACACTAGCAGTAAACGCTGACATGTTCACACTAGCAGTAAGAGTTGTAAACCCCAGGGTACATGAGGTATAGGGCAAAAACAACTTTTTACGAACAACTTCCGTGAAACATCATGCAACAAAATTATACTTGATCGTAAAACAGCTGGCAGTTCTGAAAATATATTTCAAGCCTTGCAGCATTTTTCCCCAATTTATGCTTTCCCAATTTATATTTCATGAAATGATGGAATTTTCTGCTAGTTCTGCAGTTTTATATTTTACATACATTATAGATTTGATATGACAAACAGCTAGAATCAAGGAAACAAGCCTCAATAAATGTACTAAAGAGATTTTTTTGGTCTTTCCTATTAATTGTTTTGAATATTTTTGTACATATTGAACCATCTATCTTCTGCACAGCTCTTGTTTGTGAACATGAACATGTAACACTATGATCAAATGAACTTCTTTATTTATTTATTTATTTATTTATTTATTTTTTATGTTTATCTTATTCATTTCCTCCACTGTTAAAAATTGCTGTTTAAAAGCCACATTTTGAAATAAATATACTTCTAGAACAGTTTAGTATTTTTTAGGATTTGTTTTTTTCTTTCTATTTTCTACTACTACCTAACTGTATTTAAACTTAACACTGAGGAACAAACAGTGCCCTGTAATGGTGGGTAGTAGAATAACACCATAAGTGTTGCATCAGTGCATGAGAAAATGGCCATGTGTCATGTGAACAGTGGAAGTCAAAGACTGAGAACAGCTTACTTTAAAATCCTTTTTCGAGGTTAGGTGTTCCTTTGCAGCCAAAAGACGTTTTGTTACAGGTCAACAAAATTAGATGTGCACTGTGATGTTACATCCTTTTTCCACATTGTAAAATTGTCTTTGTGTTTCCATTCCCTTGACTTTCTGTTACATGTGTTTCGTTACTCCTCAACCCTGTGTACAGCACTACCAATGAGCAACACTTTCTCACTCCCAACTCGTCACATATTGATGCTTGGTCAGGACCATTTGGTGTCACTTTTTGACGCACAGGGTCCTTCATTGCTTTAAATAAGAAACCCTTGGCATCATAATGCCATTAAATTATATATTGGGTATTAATATTGCCATTTTTGCATATATGTTGGGGTGTGATTTTTCAGTGTAAACAGTCACAAGTTTTATTTACATTTCATTATTTACACATTTACGAGCACGTAACCCAACCCCTGCCCCTAAACCTACCATTTGTCAATAAATCACAACATACAACCGGCAGATACAGCTACAGTCCTAATTTATTCAAAAAGTATTAATATTCCAAGTCTTCCGAGGCAAAAGGATTGATTTGTGAGAGGAATAGACGTGATCCGTCTCCGTTCATCATAAAGCTCAGTATGTTTGTGCGTAAATAAATTTAAAATATGGCGCCCGTCAGAGGAGGCGTTACGTCAGTCTTGGTTATGAAATGCCATTGGCTCTTGTGTGTCTTGTGACTGATTCCGTCATGCTAATGTCAGGAGTATCTTTTTGAATGAGATGTGAGTGCGTTAACGGAACGCTCACATTTTCATTTTCAGCAATTGAAACCTTGTGTTTTACTCTCTTCTTTGCATAAAGATATTGTACGGCTTCAGAAGACTCGGAATGCAACACGACTTGTTTGTAATGCTTTTATACTGCTTGTTTATGGTCAGTTTCTGCAACCTGTGACCGTACTTATATTTGCCTGTTACGTGTTTTATATTGTTCAGAAGTAGGTACGTTTAGGGTAAGGGTGGAGTTAGGTGCTCCAATGAAAGTATAAATGTATATAAAATCGTTTATATTCTTTACAAATGCATGCAAACAATTAAATTCAGGCAAACAACTGAAATCAATGGAGGACCCTGCACGTCCAAAAGTGACGCCAAAGGGTCCGGACCGAAAGTCAATATGTGATGAGTTGGGAGTGAGATTGTGTTGACCAATTACCTTCAACAATAATTTAGCAACGTTAGTCCAATCAGAGAAGCCCAGCTCTGACTTCCTCTTTTGTCTGTGTGTTTGAGGTTTCATAGTGTTTCCACTCACAGTAAGAGATGTTTGAATGATCACAGTATAGAAGATATTCATCTGGATCAGACAATGAAGATCATACAGCTTCATATCTGTGAGTCTATCATGTCACATTTCATTGAATCAGTAAATGGGGTTTATTTATATATATTCATATTATTATTTATAATATCTCATACATGTTATGATTTCTCTTGTAGATCTGTTGATGTGGTCTCAAGCCACAGAGAGTCTAACAAACACAACTTTAGGAGCTAATCAGACAGAATCAAATAATTGTAAACAGTACCAGACACCATGGCTAATTCTGATCATCACATCTGTCCTGCTGAATGTGCTTTTGACCATTGCAGTAATAGGTGTGTACTTTATTTATTTATTTACTTTTCACTGTTACAGTATTGTTGAAGGAGATAAACTGTCAAAAAGTGTTAGAGTGTTACAGTGATGTTTAATTCAGAGCTGTTTCAGGTTTGGTGAAGTGCTGCCTTGATGCAACTAGAAAATCTAAAGATACTTCAGAGAAACTTCAAAGTACCACAGCAGCTCAAAACACAAATGATCCACAAGTAAGATAATTTTATGACGTGTCATATTAAGATCCTGTTAGGGCTTATTTTCTGATAATGAATGGCTGACTGTACATTATTTCTATTTGTAATATTGTCCTTTTCAGTATGCTAAAGTTAATTTCACCAGGCGCCGAAGTACAAACAGACCTTGTGAGGACGAGACCACCTACTCTGTTCTACAGCCAGTAAAAACCGTATAAAGTATTATTCATTCAATGATTATTATCCCTATCCTTTTTGAAAATTATAATATGTTTGTGCGATGAGATGTTCAAACTAGCAGTGCGAATTAACATAAACCACTAATTAAGGTGTTTTTTTTTTGCATGTTAGAGGCAATGCTTACAGTATTGTGCAGTTTTGTGCTACTTCATTTCTCATGGTTTGCAGAAATTTGGCATACAGCTGGAGTGGAAATCAAGCTTTCTAAATATAGTAAAGAGATAAAAGTAATGCACTGTTTTTTTGGTTTGTTTGTGTTTTTTTTTTTTTTTGGGGGGGGGGGGGGGCGGGGGTTACTTATTAAAATGTGTAACTTCTGCACTACTCTTCTTTTTTTTGTGTTGAAACATAGTGTGGTTTTGTGCAAAAGAAATTTTCCACTGGTTTGGTCACTTGATAAATGACACAAACGTAAAACTTTTCATGCATGTAGACAAGTGGTTTAAACTTTTACCAAGGTGTGGGTCAAAGTATTTTTATGTGACCTGAAACATGCATCTAAAAATGCATGTGTTAGATCAACAATAAATGAACAAACAAAGAAAATACATAAGAAAAACTTAATAATGTGACATTTTTGAGTAATCAACTTAAAAATGTATTTAAGTTGCTCCAACTACTTTGAAAAACCTCAAGACTCAACCAAAACACATTTTATTACATTACATGAAACAATAAAATGTGAGTTAATACAGCGAAAGAATGAATAAATAAAAATCCAGAACAGCAGCAAAAAGCATGAATTGACGATGACTGACGCTTGACATTTTTTGTTTAATTTATCGTAACATTTGTTCCAAATATCATTTACAGGTTTGCTCAGGGGTGCCCAACCCTGTTCCTGGAGAACTACCTTCCTGCGGAGTTTAGTTCCAACCCTGATCAAACACATCTGTCTGTAATCTGTAATTATCAAGTGCTCCTTTAGACCTTAATTAGTTGGTTCAGTTGTGCTTGATCAGGGTTGGAGCTCCAGGAACAGGGCTGAGCACCCCTGGGTTAGCTTCACTTTAACTTTGTGTCAAAGTGCACTACAATGAAAGAAGATTAGAGGATCTATTTGCAGCAATCTGTCTTTAATA
The DNA here is from genome assembly GCA_036247105.1 of Cirrhinus mrigala. Lineage (NCBI taxonomy): Eukaryota > Metazoa > Chordata > Actinopteri > Cypriniformes > Cyprinidae > Cirrhinus > Cirrhinus mrigala. The sequence goes on from CM070028.1 coordinate 8,682,295, forward strand.
AATGAAAACAAAACTATCTGGAGTATAGGCAAAATAATGGAGAACAGAAAAACAACAAGAAATGACTAGAACAACAACTGAAACTAAGGATAAAATGAAAAAAAAAAATAATAATAAATAAATACATAAATTAAGGATAAAAACTAAAATGAGCAACCATAGAAACAAAAGATATCATTAGAAACCAAATTAACCAAGGAAACAGAAGCTAAAAACTGAAATTATGAACAAAAACAAATGGATGAAAAGAGTCATAAACAGAAACAAAACGTGTTTATTATACCTCATCCTGGTAGGCGAATCCTGTTCCATAAGCACCATAGTTGGCGTGGACTCTGCCTCTGGATATGTGGTACACTGGAGCAGTGGTTCTCAACTCCAGTCCTCGAGGCCCACTTCTCAACACATTTTGTATGTTTTTAAACCTGACACACTCAGTTCAGTTCATGGATATTTCTCCTAACGAGCTGATGATCTGAATCAGGTGTGTTAAATGAGGGAGACATACAAAATGTGCAGAGCAGTGGGCCTCGAGGACTGGAGTTGAGAACCACTGCACTGGAAGATTACGGTCAGGCAGGGCCAAAAGGAGCACAGAGTGTTAGGAATAGGCGTCTGTTGTTAGGGAGAAACCAGTGAACCAGAGCACATACTCAAATTATTGGAGCAGCAAGAAAATGTTATTCCACATTGACATAGATTGGAGGAGGAGGTAGTCAACGCTGCTCCAACAAACCTGATGTCAAGTCCTCCACAAAATTCTCTAGGGGCCTCAAAAGGGCCGTTCTTCTATCATGGTGCAGTTCAATAAATAGAGATTAGATCTATTTGCAGCAGGCTGACTTCATTAAATGAAAACAAAACACTCAGAAGTACAAACAAAATGCTGGAGAACATAAAACCATGTTATAAAGCAACAATAATAGACACCAAACAGCCACTGAAACTAAGAGCTATAAATATAGACTAAACTAGCAACTAAGCAAGACCACAAGTGATAAAATTAGTGTCACGGAGCTAACCCGTGACTATGTACTGTATGAACTATGGGCACGTACCCTCATAACGTACACATATACACACACACACACATCACGCAACGTTACACGGCCTGGATCTTTCAGGCCTATGTTTTGTGTTTTAAACTATGTTTGTATTTGGGGTTAATATGTATTGTATGGTTGTAAGTGGGGCTGAGTCTACCCATAGAGTGGTACATTTCAGTAGGAGGGACTTATGATGTAAAAGGGCCGTGGGAAAATTGTTTGCTCGCCTCTATAGTGTGTGTAGCGTGACCACGCTTGGTTCACATTTGCAGCGAATGGACTTTTAATTTTTGTACAGTTTACCTCTTAAATTGAATTTTTGTAGCACGTCTTTCTTCTTTCTGGGGGATTTTTATCCCGGCCCACACAATAAATGCACCTGCAACTGAACTATGGTGGTTTTGGTTATTTTTTACCCCGGCTGCAAAGGCTGTTCTGGACTGTAAGCATAGAAACAAATGACATATTCAGAAACTAAGGTAACCAAGAAAACTAAAACTAGGAGATATGAAAATAAAAACAAAAGGGATGAAAAGAGTCTTACACAGAAACACAGAAACAAAACATGACATTACATCCCCTCCTGGTAGGCCACTCCTGGTGCCATAAACAAAACTAACACTGACGTATAGAGAGAAGGTGATGAAAGCTATACAGGGTTGGGAAATTGGACAAGGCCCCAGGGACGAAAACCTGGTTGATGGGGTGCTTGGTGAGTAGGACACCAAGGAGGAGATGGTGGAGAAGGAGATGGAGCTGAAGCTGGATGGAGGCCCACATTAGAGCCACAGATACTGTACCCAGGTCGAAGTTGCGAAGATGGACCCATGTTGAAGCTGATGGATTGATGGGTTGAGGGACAGTCCTGGCCCAGAGGACTGAGGTGAAGCCTAGGGATCTGAGGATCAAGGTAGAGCTGGGGCCCAGGAGACCTGAGGCAAAACCTGGGAGCTGGGTGGAACCAGCAGGTATGAAGGAGCTAGAAGATTGGGTGAGATCAGTGGAGGAAGGGTCAAGGAACTGGATGGAGCCAGGAAATCTAGGAGGCAGGACGGGATCAGTGACAGATGAAGTATACCTTGTGGGGAGGGAATTAATTATTGGGGCTCTGGCTCTGGGCCCTTGTTAGGCATGAGCCCTAGCTCTTGGTCTGTAAGGCCACTGGATGATTAGAGGCAGGCAGGGCTGAAAGGGCGAAGAAACAGGCAGAACAGGTGTTCTCCTGGACCTCCTCCACTCTTAGGCAGGAGCCAGTCAAACAGAGCACATACTTGATGTACTGGATCAGTGAGAAACTGGTATTCCCCACTGACATAAATTGGACGAGGAGGTTGTCAACATGCCCTTGTTCCAACAAACCTGATGGCAGAGTTCTAGAAAGTCTTCCACAAAATCCTCCTGTGGCCGGCCCGCTTGATAAAGGGGCCTCTGGATGGAGGGATACTGCTGCTAGCTCCACATTAAAAAGGTCTGTTCATATGCTATGATGTGGTTCAGTGAAAGCAGATTAGAAGATACCTGCAGCAGTATTTTGGGAATCCAGGCAAACCACTGGAAGTGATGTCCTCTGGGGGCATTTGGCCAGGGGTGTTTTTTTTAATATATATATATATATATAATTTAATTAAGTAGCCTATATAAAATTGCAAAATAAATCTATTAGTACTTTTTACTTAAGTAGATAAAAAATTTAGTACTTTGTACTTTCACTCAAGTAAAATTGAAAAAGGAGTACTATTACTTTTACTGGCATAATATTTTATTACATGCAGGGCTCGACAATAAGAAGTGCCCGGTGGCCCGGGGCCAGCGTGAAAGATGCTCGGGATAGTTGACGAATCTGTTCCTGGCCCGATCGGGCCACTGCTGCGGCGTCAGGACAGTTTATAATTTGCAGGTGTTTTTAAGTTTTGTTCATTTAAAATTACAAGCGATCACAGAGAGACACGTCTCTGACGGACAGATAGCCTATAAAAGTATACAGATGCACCGATCGACCGGACATATTTCAACCGATCTCTGTTCCGGGCTTGCACATGAACTGCATGCAATCATTTTTCAAAATTTGATGTGTGTGGAAATATTATGCACTCTTTAAACATCCGTTAACAGAGGCCAGAGATGCTGAAGACGAACGCAAAGAGGAAAAAATACTGTAGCAGGCAGAGCAAGATCGCGGTTCATAATGCGCAAAATATTTGAAATATTATACTACATATTGAAACGGGGTTTATATTAATGTATGTCTGAGGGGAACTGACTGTTTTAGGAAATGTTTACATAGCGTTTTCTTTTTATTTGCCTCTGTATAATGCATTTAAAGTAGCGTTCGTAAGCACGGGGCTGCTTTGTTTACAACGGTAATCAGGGAAACGCTGTATCATTATTCCATAAGCGCCACCTGCTGACAGTGGGTGAATTTGCGTTCATTCAGTCCGCATGCTGTTTTTCCCTAAAGCATCTTTTCATTGTAATAAAATAATAATAATAATTAAATCATTTTTGAACAGAAAAATAATGTTTGAACTTTATATTTGTTTGGCTAGAAGGTTTTGCTGTGATATCAAAATTGGAATAAAAAATTATACAATTTAATTGGTGTGTAAAATGTTGATGTCAATTAAGCTTATTTCTTAAAATAAAAGATAACGTGGGTTTAAAAGCAAAGATAACAGCAACTTTTTTTTTTTTTTTTTTTTTTTTTTTTGTGGCAGGGCCAGGGAAATTTTTGACCGGGCAAGTAAGAATGTGAACCACTGGCCTGACCGGGCCAGTAGAAAAAATCCTTAGCGTTGAGCCCTGACATGTATTTGTACTTTTACTCAAGTACTTGATTTATGTACTTCATCCACCGCTGATTTATTCCTGTGATGAAAAGCTGAATTTTTATCAGCTTAACTCCAGTCTTAAGTGTCACATGATCCTTCAGAAATCTTTCTAATATGCGGATTTATTATTAGAATGATCAATGTTGGATAATATCAACAGTTGTGCTGCCAAATATTTTTTGGAACCTGTAATTTTTTTTTTTTTTTTCAGGATTCTTTCATGAATAACAAGTTTAAAAAGTACAGTGTTTATTCAAAATATAAATATTTTATAACAATGTAAATTATTTATTATTAACTTTTAATAAACTTTTAATTATTAACTTAATACATCCTTGGTGAATAAAAGTATTAATTTCTTAAAAAAAAAAAAAAAAGAAACAATAAAAATATACTGACCCCAAACTTTTGAACGGTAGTGTATATATAAAGAGAGAGAGAGAACCAGCTAAAAGCCATCTCTGTCAAAAATGAGATAATGATACTGAGTGAATGCTCCTGACACATATTTTACATCCATCAAATACTTTTACCTCAAACTCGCTAAATTCCAGCCTCAGCCCAATCAGAATTACCGGTACTTACATAGAAACCTATACAAAGTAGCCAGAAAGAAATGCTAATTTTAAAGAAATACGTCAGATGGATTTAGAGGCTTTTGCATCTGAACTCTTCATATATGATATATGTCTGTGTGTACGGACTTTGTGTGTGTTTTGTAACTTGCAACTTGTAAAATTAGGATGAGAAAAGTGTGATCGGGAAATAAGGTGGGAAAAAAAACGTGCGTGACGCAAAGTTAATGTTAGTACTGCAAACGAACGGTATCAAGTTGTCTCATGTGAATTCCTCCTTTAAGCTTCATAAGATTAACTAGGTGGAGCTTTAAGCATATGTTTTGTATAGTTTTCTTTTACTGAAGAGACGCATCTGTTATTGAACACACACGATGGTGCAGTCCAGGGTATACGGCGTACCCACTTCAGTCGGCTTTGTGTATACCCACTTCTAAATCCATTTTGATGCGCATCATTCAGTAGTGTCTTGCATTAGCCAAAATCATGACAGTCCACCACATGATATCTAATCCAATTGCACGTGAAAAAATGCAAATACTCCATAAAAGCAAGACCGTGGCACCGGCTTCCTTTGAAATATGATTGCGCCTTCGCCCGCTTGGTCCTGCGTCGTGACAGAAATGCCGCGAGAGCATGTCCGGGGAGGCACGCAGAGTGGTAACATGATAATTAATTGTCGATTTCTAATTTGAAACTTAAAAAAAAAAAAATAAAATAATAATAATAATAATAATAATAATAATAATAATAATAATAATAATTGCTCCGAGCTGGAATAATGAATAGATTAAGAAGGTTCTTTCGCTCGGCAAGAGAGAGGAACAGCCTAACATGGACGGAAATGTTAGTGTCAAGGAGGATTGATCGCAGTCAGGGCTTAATAGCAGTTTGCTGTGCAATATGTGCTGACTGGGTGCAGTCAGGTTTGTGTCTTCCCAGCCGGGTTCAGGTCCAATTTATGAATAACGATCGGGTCCGGGTAGTAAATTTAAGGCATTTCTCGGGTCTGCACGCAGGTTCGGGTCCCACTCTCAAATTAAATACGAGTCCGGGTCGGTTCTGTGCAACAAATTTACCGGTCTCTTCGGGTTCGGGTAGGAATTTTTGGACCCGTGAAGTAATAATAATAGATGACTAACTTATGACTAGTCTAAACATTTTATGGAACCAGACACTGGAATATAGTGTGCAAGGTGTTTATAGTTACAATTTATGGTGCTTTCTTTCATCATTTTCGAGCTTGACAATAGGTTTCAAGCTCCCCCATATATATTATGATGATATTATTAATACAAATTTTCTGCTTTTTGTGGTGTTAAGGTGACAAAATGTTTTAGTTAATTTAATTAAGTTAATTTATTAGGATGGCCTGCTACACTGTAAAAAACAATTTTTTGAGTCAACTTAAAATAATTTGTATCCTGGCTGCCTTAAAATTTTGAGTTCAGTCAACTAAAAAAAAAGATTATTCAGCTTGAAATGTTAAATTATACTAAGTGACAACTTAGATATTTGAGCTGAATCAACTTCAAATTTTAAGGCAGCTGGGTTACTTTTCCATCTGTTAAGTTTAGCAAACACAAATATCTAAGTTGTTACTTAGTACAACTTAACATTTCAAGTTGAATAAACTTATTTTAGGTGACTGAACTTAATTTTTTAAGGCAGCAGGGTAACAAATTATTTTAAGCTGACTCAACAAATTGTGTTTTTTATTTTTTACAGTGTACAGCAGTCTAGCAGAGTTCTGTTTTGTGACGGAAATATAGGCAATATCCAGGTTGCTACTGTATGTAGCATTTTAGCATATAAAATGTTTACATTAAAAAAAATGGACAAGTATTGCACCAGTCCACTTTACTGTAATTAAAAAAAGCAAACAGAAGCAAGTAAAAGTTTGATTTGGATGCTCCATTTTCAACTCCTCCCCAGACTGCAAAGAGCAAATCTTGACAATTGGTATGGCAAGTAAAAGTTGAACACACCTATCGTACATCATGTGGCTTCATGTTAGAGATACTGTTTATCATCAGGGGACATTCTTTTGCCGTTTCTAAATCTAGGAGATGGACAGGTGATATGCACACCGAGATTTCCACACTCAGGTTTGTCTTTATTTCTTAATAAAATCATCTATTTGTTTTCAAATATTCTTCAGAACTAGAATCTGAAGAAGGAAAAAATAAATAAATAAAATCAAATTAAAACTTCAAAAAATAAAATGTAATATAAAATAAGTACAACTAATTCAGTACCTCAAGGTCTCATGTTTAGTCTCATATTCAACCTTGTTAAGTCTTGTCATCGCTTGATATAGTCTTCTTTGTAATATTCAAATTTAAATTAGATTTAATGTATGTGTCAAAAAATATGAAGCGATGCTATTGGTTTTCACTCACAAGGTGTTCAGGTTAGAACACAATGTAAAATGTCACCATGAATACTTTTGTTTAAGGTTTTTTTTTTTTTAAGATTACATGGCATAGCATTTAAATTATATAACTGATATGTGCATTACAGACTCCAGATAGACTGCTCTAAAAAGTGTAAGGGAAATAGGCATATTTAGTTCCAAGTGAATCATTTATGATTTTTAAAAGGAATTTTACCACATGATCACATGGTCAGAATTTTCAGGCTCTTGCAGAGTATAATTTAGACTATGGTTTCTATAACAAAAATCTGATAGATTTTATAAAGAATTGATTGGCAGAAGTGTTTCAAGAAGGAACATTCAAACATACATACCAACACAAATATCAACCTATAAACTATTTAATAGTTATTAAGAAATAGTGAAAGATTAAAACATGATATTCAAATGTGTGAGTTACATATATGATTTGAAGTTAAGCAATGGAATGATATTTGTTCATAAGTTCTTCTAGCATCATTTTGGTGAATTTTAAAAGAACTCAGTCTCTAGTCTCTTTTCTGGGTGGGGGAAACCAACCCTGGGAAATCTTAACTCATGATTTTCCTATTGGTTTTACTTGTGATGGTCATGATGTGTTGTATCTTTGACCATTAATCTTGAGATGCTTGCCCCAAATTTGACACTCTCCTTCCTAAATTGGAATTATCAAGAAGTGTTCTTTTGTTTTAATGCTGCAAGCTGTTTAAATCTGCTAGTTAGTTAGACTTGCTTCAGACTTGTGGCGTCCCAGGGTATCATTCACGATCAAGGTTGTTGGACCTTGTTGTGGAATTTGGCTATTTGTGTTGTTTCAAGACTGCTCTGATTGAATCATAAATTTTCTGATTCGCTCTGATACCCTACAAAAGGTTAACATGGAAATATTTCTTAAGATTTTTAACAAAATATATGATTTTATTTATTTATAAAACACTTCACAGTTTTGCTATTGTTAAAATATTATGCAGATGATATTTTGTATGTTACACGATTTACTGGAGATCAGAGAGACTTATTTATCCAAACTTCAAATTCTGTTGGACTGGATCCCCATCTAGATTAGGAATGGGCAAGTCAGGACCTGACAAGCCACTGCCATGCAGAGTTTAGCTCCATCCCTGAACAAACACGCACATGCCTGTAATTTTCAAGTCATTCTGAAGAATTTGGTTAAATTTTTCAGGCGTATTTGATGATGGATGGAACTAAATTCTACAGAACATGCCTGATTTAAATATATTTAATCTAAATTTCTACCTAAATTTCTGGTTCACTTAAACATAAGTTAAAACTATAATGACAGATGTGAAGGGGGAGGAGGATTTATACATGCATCATTTTTTTTTTTTTTTTTGACAGTAAACACTTCTGCATAGCATACACCTGTGATAAATCCCACTTTGACCTGGAAATGCATGCTAAAATTAAAATAAATAAATAAATGAATAAATAAATAAATAAATAAATGTAATTAATTAATTACTAAATCAATAAATTATTATTATTAATAATAATAATAATGATAATAATAATAATAAACAATAATAATAATTTTAATAATAATAATAATCGGGAGGCGGGAGTAGTAGGAACCAGAAAGTGGAGGTCCAGCACCCAGCCAGGAAAAAGGCTCAAGGTGGAGTCACAGGAAGGAGGAGCCAGGTGGGATGATTCTACGGTGGAGCCGGCAGTGAAGACCCAGGCAAAGCCAAAGAGACACAGAACCTGGGTGACACTCATGGTCCAGAGAGCCAAGGTGGAGCAGATGGCTCAGGAGACCTACTGTAGGTAAAGCTTGAGCAACAGGACAAAGGTGGAGCAGAAGGGAAGGAGGAGCCTGACAAAGCCAGACAGATGAAGGGACAACACAATGTCGGAGGAGTAGAATCCCGAGGCAACGGATGATTGACGGCTGACCAAGGCAGAGCAGGAGGGACGAGGAAGCCCAGTGGAGCTGTTGGGGTGATGGGCCACAGTGGAGACGAGGGAGCTAGGAACCAAGGCGGAGTCGATGGATCACAAGGTGGAATTAGGGATCCAGTGGTTGGAGGCAGAGACAGGGGATCCACACACCAAAGCGAAACAATGGCAGGGTGAGGGTGAGCTGAGGGGATGACAGGTGGCAGTAGAGTCAGTGATGGATGGCTAAGGTGGAATCTGAGATACAGTGGTCGGAGGTAGAGACACCGAGGTGGAGCTGAAGACTGGAGGGCCTGAGGTGAATTGGCCTTATAGGTGGCCTGGCTGAGAGTGAGCTGATGGGCTGACAGGTGACATGGGAAAATGGACTGAGTATTTAACAGGACTAGAAGGCAGAGGTGGGATAGGGAGGAGGTTAGCTTGAGAGATTCAGGAAGGTCAGGGCTGGATGGATCCAACAGAGGAACAGAAGATTCAGGGCTGGATAGAACCAGTGGAGACAAAGAAGATTTAGGGCTGGTTGGAACCAACAAAAATTCAGAAGACTCCCTGATGGACAGAGACAACAAAGATGAAAGACAAGGGTTAGGGTAGTAGAGAGGGTCAAAAAGAGAGAGTAGATCTACAGAAGACAGCTGCAGCTCACCCTCTCAATAATCCCTCCTCATCTCCTCGATCCTCCCATCCTCCATCCTATGACCCGAAAACTAATCACCGCGAGGAGGCATCCCGAGGAGTCATGAGCGAGGATACACAGGTGTATCCTTTGCGGAACTGTTACGCTTGAGTGGTCAAGAATATTCCAATATTCATCCTCTGATTCCTCTGTCCTTGCGTCTTTTTCTTGCGACCTTGCCTTGCTTCCTGAAGGGGTGGAGCTAAGACATGAGGAAAGGAAGCAAGGAAAGGAAACGAGGACGCACAAATAAGAAATGAGAAGCACCACAGTGTCCTCACTTATGACTCCTTAGGAAATCCTCACTCCTCAATCCACGCCTCCTTGCGGTGTAATTAGAGAATTGTGATGTCATACAAGATGGCTGAGCTCGATCGGTTTCTGAGCCATAGGATGGAGGACAGCAGAGCGAGGAGACGAGGAGGGATATTGAGAAGCACTCTTTGACTCCCACTGACGACGTGGCTGGCTCACACTCCTGGTCACACTATTTTTTGGGCCCAGGCTTTGGGGCGAAGATGGGCCCAGTCTCCTAGGCTGGAAGATTCCGGCTCTGTGTCTGTGGAGGGCTCTGGTTCACACTCAGTGTTGTGTTTGTATATATATATATATATATATATATATAAAAGTTTGCCTATAATAAAGCACTGGTTGTCAAAAATCTATATATATATTTTTTTTATTTTTTTTTCTAAATTTGCTAAAGAATGTTTAGACATTTTTTTAAAGGAATAAGACATTAATAAGTAAATAAGGCATAAGTCACATGCTGATTATGTTAAAAATATCCATATATATATATATATATATATATATATATATATATATATATATATATCTAATCTGATTGGCTCTGAGGTCTTCTAGGAATGTTCATATTTTACCTTCATCAACATTGTGATGATTCACCCTTTGTATCACTTCAATAGTCTCAGAAACTGCATCCCAAATGACACACTATACAATATGCAATTATTGATAACTACACAAGCCTGGTGACCTTGTGTATGTTGCATTTTTATTTTTTTAAATACTGTTTCCAATTAAATAAAACATTTCATATTAAGTCATATGCAAGATAAAGCCTCTAAAACTAAAATAAACATAGACCACAGTACTAAAAACAAATACTCTCCTAAAACAAACCAAACTGATGATAAACACAAACCAAATGTGAATGATTTGTACCTTTAGGATAACAACCTGTAGAAGAAGGAAGCAACTCCAAACTTGATGGGTGTGCAAGCATAGGTGGAGAACCTGAACCGTTTGACTTTGATTCATCAGTCAGCAGCATGGGTAACAAAAATATCTTTTTTTTTATTCCATTGCTGAATGAGAATTGTTTTTATGTTGCAGTGTATTGGTAAATCTGAGAACTGTTATTCTGTGTTTATTCTAGATCACAGTCTGGCCACTGTGTTATTTGGAAACTCCACGTCAGTCCAGTTTCAACACGACAATATTCTTCTTGGAGAAATACAACCAAATATTGAAAATGCAGAAATATCCAAGACTGTTCCTTTGCAGATGAAGATATCAGGACATCACATCTCAGTGATCAACATGATTGGCTTACATGAGACTGCACTTAATCTGGATCCTCTCGCTGACCAACTAGTGAATCAAAATGAAATCATTGCCTTCATCTTTGCTGTGCGACTGGGTCAGTTAACAGATGCTGATAAGATAGGTATTGAGTGGCTTCAGAGAGTATTTGGTGACAGAGTTCTTCAGTTTGTGATGATTCTCTTCACCTATGAGAGCGAGGAAGAGTCAGACTCTATAATAGATGATCTGAAGCAAAACTCTGCTCTGGAGCAGCTGATTGAGAAATGTGGTGGAAGATATCACACCTGCAACATGAACATGAACAACCCATCAGAGATGAGAGACCTGATGAACAGGATTGAGCATCTGTTTATTGATAATAAGCAGCAGCACTACACTAGTGAGATGTACAACACTGCCTTAAGAGAGAGAGATGTGCAAAACAGAACATGTGGTAAGTGGTAAGAACACATATTAGGTTCTCTAGTGTTTCATAGATTTGTTTGCTATTCAATAACCCCAAAAAAAGGGGGGTGAAGAAGAAAAAAATGAGAATACCATCTTCTTCACAAGTTGCATGGAACCTGAGCTGATGTTAAATGTTAGAATAGAAGAAAGACATTGTTTTAAATAACGTTTCTTTTCTGCTTCCCATAAGATAATCAACCAGCAATAATGAAGCACATCACAGCAACAGAGACTGGAGAAAAACACAAGGTGACTGCATTTCTTAACATTGTGACCTTTTTGTAGTTTTCATGGTGAACATGCTTACAATGCTCAACATGCTTAAAAAAAAAAAAAAAAAAAAACAGGCAGGTAATCATAACTAAAACATGGGAAAACTGAAAGACAAAATGTTTAGAAGTGCAGTAGTAACACTAGCAAGTGACAGAGAAAACACTTTGTCCAAGCAATGGGTTATGGGAAATGCAGTCCAGGATTAGATGGCAATGTAGTAGGAAGGAGTGCCCTCTGGTGGGTGCCCAGGACACTCCAGCTGGTGGTCATGACATAACACCACGCCATCTAGACACTCCTAGGCAAAAACAAACTTAAGTTGGAGAGGGAAGCGGATTAGGGGGTGGTATGGAGGGTCAGGCCCAGGAGATGGGGAAGGGTCTGGAAACAGAGGTGGAACAGGGAGCCAGGGTGGAGCTGGGGGAGCTGGTGACCAGGATGACACTGGATGCCAGGTTGGGGCCCATTAAAGCAGAAAGCGAGGGTGGAGCTGAAGATTCCCACAGTAGAGCAGACAGGACCGAAGATTCCCATGGCAGAGCAGAGGAACACCACAGCAGTGCATAAAGAACCAAAGATCCCCATGGGGGAGTAGATAACATCAAAGCTAGTTGATGGGACTGGAGACTACCAAGACGTAGCTGATGACCACCAAAGTGGAGCTATGCTCTTGAACTGTGTGCTCCGTCATGGCCGCCTGGACTGTATATTCGGCCATGGCTCCCCGAGCTCCCTGATCTGCCATGGCTTCCAGGACTGTATACTCCGCTGTGGCCCCCCAAGCTCCCTGTCCCGCCATGGCTTCCCGGACTGTATGCTTCGCTGTGGCTCCCCAAGCTCCCTGACCCGCCATGGCTGCCTGAGCTCCCTGATCCGCCCTGGAGGCGTTCCTCCCCTCCCTCCTGTGTCTGCCCTGCACGAGCATCCAGGCCGCCCACCCCTCCTCCCCGGTGTATATGTTACGGCGCGAGGTGTGCCTTACGGGAGGGGGGAGTAATGTCACACCCCTGTGGACTGTTTTGTTGGTTTTGCCCTCTTGTGCCCTTATTTAGTCTTTCCTGTTCCGTTCCTTGTTATGTCGTCATTGGTTAATCACTCACACCTGTCTTTGTCTAATCAGCTGTCCTATTTAAGTTTGATTCAGTTCCTTGTTCATGGTCCATTCTTAATGTCGGTTAATGTTAGTTTACGTCGTGTTGGCGTGTGTTTTTCCCTGCTGTTACTGTTTGTTCCTGTCCCCTTTTTGGATTATACTATTAAAGCATGTTTTTATTATTTCCTCGGCACTGCGACTCCTTCCCACTCACGACCCTGACAGGTTGACTATCATTCTAACAAAATGCAAAAGGTCAGAATAGAATGACAGTATTGTTCTCTACCAGTCAAAGATCAAATTAAATATATGTTTATTTTTTCCAACAGGGGAAAAGACCAGATAAATGCCAGCAACAAGACAACAGTCAAAAAATAAATGATCTAATCCAAAGACTTCATCTTGAAGAAAAACTGAGAGCTGCGGATGTTCTTCAACTAACCAAACATTCATTACCATCTTGTGAGTCTTGTGCTGAGGAGGATCTGATTCAAAATTTCCTACAAAAACTATTGATGATGAACTACAGAGCAAGATACATTATGCTTAAAAATGAACAGGATTTCACACAACAAAAAGACAGTGACACCTCTGAAGACGAGAGTGATGTTTTTAATGATATGTCTTCACCTAACACATTGACAAGTGAATCTAACACTGTTCACCCGATGGATGTTCAGATGGCTGTGTTTTATTGTGCTGATAGTTTCCTAAAGCAGCTGATGGTGACTAAACTGTCTCAGTGTCAGTATGCTCTGCCTCTGCTTGTTCCTGATCCATTCACACAAGAGATTGAGTTTCCTCTCTGGACATTCAGACAAATCAACAAGAGCTGGAAGATGAAAGATACCAACAATGAAATCAGTCAAATCCAGCCAGTCTGGAAGGCAGAAACACCTATGGTGTTTTTCTTCAGGTTTTGCTCAGTGTCTTTATCCAAATCTCAGCTGATGAACAGTCTGATCAATGAGAAGCACAACACATTCTTCCACAGGAACTGCCCAGGCAGCAGCAAAGCCAGACTAATGATGGATGGAGTGGTGGAGATCGCCTGGTACTGCCCATCTGGGAAAGACACAGATAAATTCAGTCAGTGTATTACATTCTGTAATCTACACGGTGATGCAGGAGACCATGAGAAACAGCTGCAGATCCTCACTGAAATGGCCTCAATCAATGTTGTTATTCTGCCACGACTTGACAGAAATGACAAGGATGCAATGAATATCCAAAACCTGTACAAGGACAAAAAGCCACTCATTTGCCTTTTTACAGAGGATGAGTCAACTGCAACTAAGACAAAGAAAAGAAAATACAAAATTGGTTTGAAAGACAGAAACCAGTCAGATGTTTGTGATGAACTCAAAAGAGCTATAAATGATTGTCTCTCAGAATCAAGCTCCAATTTCAGACTTGAACATGTGTCCAAATACTCAGGTATCAGAGTAGATGAGCAACATGATGATGACTGCAGAAGAGGAAAAGAAGTAGCCCAGCAGATGATGAGTTTACTGGAAAATAAAAAGCTGACTGAAATCAAAGAATCATTTCTGCCCTGTCAGGGGAAACTGTGGCATCAGTGGTGTGAAAAGAACAAAGAACTACATCGATTTCAGCGAAATGAAACAGAAATAGAAATATGTAGAAAACACAGTGAAATGAAGAAAATCCGTCATGAGCAGTATAATTGTAACATCAGTGAGTTTATAAAGTTCTTTATTAAAGAAATGAATTCAAAGGATGCAAATAAGAAAATCCATTTTCTTAAATTGCTCAGAATCCTCCTGGATGAATACACCTCTGCTGACCTTTCTACTCTACAGCACAAATATAAAAATATATGGTCAACAGTCTTAAATTTGAAAGAGAACAATGACAGATTTGAGCAGCATTTGGGAATAAATTTGAGAAATGAACAAACAAAACTTGAAAGGATATCAAAAGAACTTCAAGCTGCAACCTTTGGCTTGGAGCACATCCTGAGGGAGATCGGTCAGATCTATGAATCATGTCAATCACTGAATAAGAACAAGGAAGGCCTGCCGTGTGATTTTTCTTCTCTTCCGAGTCTTGCAGCAGAGATGATGATCTCTGGATTTCCACTGGAGCTGATGGATGGAGATGCTGCTCACGTACCTGTGGTCTGGGTTACTGCTGTTCTACATGAACTCATTCAGAAACTGGGAGACCAGAGAGTCTTTGTGCTGTCAGTTTTAGGGATCCAGAGCTCTGGGAAATCCACTATGCTGAACGCCATGTTTGGACTGCAGTTTGCCGTCAGTGCAGGCAGATGCACCAGAGGAGCTTTCATGCAGCTGGTCAGAGTCTCAGATGAGATGAAAGAACAGCTGAAGTTTGACTTTATTCTGGTTGTTGATACTGAGGGGCTTCATGCACTAGAACTATCTGGAAGATCAACAAGACATCGTGACAATGAATTGGCAACATTTGTTGTTGGTCTTGGTAGTATGACACTGATCAACATCTTTGGAGAAAACCTAGCTGAGATGCAAGACATTCTTCAGATCGTTGTTCAGGCCTTCATGAGGATGAAGAAGGTCAGACTGAATCCCTGCTGCATGTTTGTTCATCAGAACGTTTCCGACGTCACAGCTGGAGAGAAAAACATGGAGGGAAGGAGACGACTGCAGGAGACACTTGATGAAATGACAAAACTTGCTGCTAAAGAGGAGGTCTATGATGCACAATGTTTCAATGATGTCATTACTTTTGATATCCAAAAGGATGTGAAATATTTTGCACAGCTGTGGGAAGGAAGTCCACCAATGGCACCACCAAACCCAGACTACTATGAAAGTGTTCAAGACCTAAAGAAATCTATTCTTTCTCATGTTTCTAAATCAGATGGAATAATGCTGATCGACTTTAAAGATCGTATTAAAGATCTCTGGAAGGCTTTAATGAATGAACAATTTGTGTTCAGCTTCAAAAATTCACTGGAGATTTCAGCATACAGGAAACTGGAGACAGAATACAGCAAGTGGTCCTGGAGTCTCTGCAGTGCCATGCTGGAAATTGAGAACAAACTACACATCAAAATTGAAAATGAAGTGACTGATAAAGTTGAGGAGACTGATCTTCAAAAAGAACTGAAGAAGACAAGTGAAGAAGTGAAAAAATCAATGACAGAATTCTTTGAGAAAGACACATATGCTGCTGTACTGATACAGTGGAAAGCATCATATGACATCAAAATAAAAAAGCTTCAGGAAAACATTGTGGAAGATACAACAAAGAAATTAAATGAGATTCATCGACAGCGAGAAATGAAGAAAGAGATTGATGCTCAGAAGACTCATCACATAAACACTCTCTTTGAAAAGAGCAAAGAACTTGCCTTGAAACTCAAAGACACAGAAAAAGATAAAGAAACACTTAAGAAAGAGTTTGATTTGTTTTGGGAACAAAGTATGGTGAAGATCAACACAGACAAACAAACTTCAATCAGAGATATTGACGTATTTGGAGACATGAAAGAATTCCTCAGTAACAACTATGAAAGTGTTGCTGTAGACGCCTCAGTGGAGAGCAGGGATATTTTCTCTCTGACAAGTTATTCAGATTATGTACTGTTCAAGAAATCTAGTGGAATTAAAGGACATGTTAAACATGCCATCAATTCAGCTGAAGATAAGCTTGGTTACACTCTGTCTAAAGAAGATGAAACCCAAATAAGAGCCTTAGTCAATGACATTGCTCACCAAACAGAAAAAAATTATCATGTTGCATAACATTTCAACAGTGGGCTACAGCAAAATCTACATTCAAGAACTCATAGATTACATTATAAATAGAGTAAAAGAACATCAGGACAAACCAGTTAAATATGTGTTCAAGAATGAATTCTGCATGGATTTAGTTTATTCCATCTGTAAGAGAGCAAACCAGACATTTACTGACCAGCACAGACTTTTCAGAGAAGCCAATGATCCTGTACTATATGTTAAGAAGAAGAGAGAAGAGTACTACAGTATTTTCCAGAAACACCTCAGTGGAGCAACATCAACCGCCATTTTTGGCAAAATCATTTGTCAGAAACTTAAAGAGCCTGCTGAACAAAGTGTCTTAAAAAATACTGCCCGAACACTGACAGGTAAAATTAGAGAAAACTGTCCACAGCTCAAAGAAAGAAGATCAGAACTGGAGAAACACATCCTGCACTTTCTGGCTGAATATGAGATGTTTTCATTATATGAGAAATACATTCGTAATCCCAGATACTTCTTCAAGATCTTCATCAATGTTGTTGTCAGTCAGTACATTGCTGATAATTTTAGTGACAGTGTTCTTCCCAAGATTAAGGAAAACACTGAATCCCTGCAAAAAAAGATCATGGAAGCAGCACATGAATCTACGGAACATGTTCAAGTGAACAGCGGGGATGTTTGTGAATGGTTGAAATGTTTCACAGAGCAGCTTTCAGATGTGCTGATATTCTCTGTAAAAGACCTCAGTGGAGTGAGTCGTGATGGTGTGGATGATTTCAACCTTCTAGCACAAGTGATAAAAAACGAACTTAATCTGTTTGATATAGACAGAGAGATCAATGCAGACACATTTGTTCAAAACCTGAACCCCATGGACAGACCAGATGAGATTCTGAGTAACGAGCTCTCCCGATGCTGCTGGGCTCAATGTCCGTTCTGTGGAGCCACCTGCACTAACAGTGTAGAAAACCATCCTGGAGATCACAGTGTTCCTTTCCATCGGGTGACTGGCCTCAATGGATACTATTTTGATGACACACAGAATTTGTGTGCAGATTTTTGCTCAACTGTAGTGGTCAGTAAAAACTTGTTTAAATCATCAGATGAGTGGATTCCATATAAAGAATACAGAAGAGCAGGAGAAGTTTATGCAAAGTGGAGCATCAGACCTGACTTCTCTGAGCTGCTGTACTGGAAATGGTTTGTGTGCAGATTTCAGAAAGATCTGGAAAATCACTATGAGAAATCATTCCAGGGGAAAGGTACAATCCCTGGACACTGGAAAAAATACAGAAAAGAAGATGCAATTGAGAGTTTAGAAGAACAACACACTTCGAGCAGAAATAGAATTACAATCTTTAAAAGGATGTTTATGTTTATAACACCTCGTTCACGCACCTTAAATTCCCCTGTTTAAAAGGTTCCATATAAAACGTTTTAGATAAAAATTAGGAGCTTCAAAAAAAAAAAAGAAAAAAAAAAGAAAGAAAAAAGAGCCAGCTGTTTGCAAATGTGATCAAAGATACATCTTCAGTCAAAGGCAATGACATTTCTGTAAGTTTTAACCTACTCATCATTAACCTCCATCAAGTCTCCTTGGAGAAATACAGGTCCTTCTCAAAAAATTAGCATATTGTGATAAAGTTCATTATTTTCTGTAATGTACTGATAAACATTAGACTTTCATATATTTTAGATTCATTACACACAACTGAAGTAGGTCAAGCCTTTTATTGTTTTAATATTGATGATTTTGGCATACAGCTCATGAAAACCCAAAATTCCTATCTCAAAAAATTAGCATATCATGAAAAGGTTCTCTAAACGAGCTATTAACCTAATCATCTGAATCAACTAATTAACTCTAAACACCTGCAAAAGATTCCTGAGGCTTTTAAAAACTCCCAGCCTGGTTCATTACTCAAAACCGTAATCATGGGTAAGACTGCCGACCTGACTGCTGTCCAGAAGGCCATCATTGACACCCTCAAGCAAGAGGGTAAGACACAGAAATAAATTTCTGAACGAATAGGCTGTTCCCAGAGTGCTGTATCAAGGCACCTCAGTGGGAAGTCTGTGGGAAGGAAAAAGTGTGGCAGAAAACGCTGCACAACGAGAAGAGGTGACCCTGACCCTGAGGAAGATTGTGGAGAAGGACCGATTCCAGACCTTGGGGGACCTGCGGAAGCAGTGGACTGAGTCTGGAGTAGAAACATCCAGAGCCACCGTGTACAGGTGTGTGCAGGAAATGGGCTACAGGTGCCGCATTCCCCAGGTCAAGCCACTTTTGAACCAGAAACAGCGGCAGAAGCGCCTGACCTGGGCTACAGAGAAGCAGCACTGGACTGTTGCTCAGTGGTCCAAAGTACTTTTTTCGGATGAAAGCAAATTTTGCATGTCATTCGGAAATCAAGGTGCCAGAGTCTGGAGGAAGACTGGGGAGAGGGAAATGCCAAAATGCCTGAAGTCCAGTGTCAAGTACCCACAGTCAGTGATGGTCTGGGGTGCCATGTCAGCTGCTGGTGTTGGTCCACTGTGTTTTATCAAGGGCAGGGTCAATACAGCTAGCTATCAGGAGATTTTGGAGCACTTCAAGCTTCCATCTGCTGAAAAGCTTTATGGAGATGAAGATTTCATTTTTCAGCACGACCTGGCACCTGCTCACAGTGCCAAAACCACTGGTAAATGGTTTACTGACCGTGGTATTACTGTGCTCAATTGGCCTGCCAACTCTCCTGACCTGAACCCCATAGAGAATCTGTGGGATATTGTGAAGAGAAAGTTGAGAGACGCAAGACCCAACACTCTGGATGAGCTTAAAAACACTTTTCTTTTATTGGTCGGATGAAATATGCTAATTTTTTGAGATAGGAATTTTGGGTTTTCATGAGCTGTATGCCAAAATCATCAATATTAAAACAATAAAAGGCTTGAACTACTTCAGTTGTGTGTAATGAATCCAAAATATATGAAAGTCTAATGTTTATCAGTACATTACAGAAAATAATGAACTTTATCACAATATGCTAATTTTTTGAGAAGGACCTGTAGTTCAAAAGGTTAAAAGACCTTAAAAAACCTTAAACCTTAAAAAAAAAGGTGCAGTAAAAGATTTCTGGAAAATGCTGTCGCTACATGAAATCACCAAAAGTCACGCCACTACTCAAAAGGATTGCACCTCGATGCCTCCGCGCCCCCACATACACACACAAAATATAGGCTGTGTCTTATATAGCGTTCATTAAAAGGGAACCAAAAAAAAAAAAAAAAACAACAACTTTATATTAGGAGTATGTTATTTCACTTTTTGGACACACTTTGGGAGCGACTGTTTAAAAAGGGGCGGTGGAGAAGGCTTATAAAGTAGGGAAAATAATAATGCAAATGAACAAACAAGCAAAGACAACACACAAGTATATTTAAGCAAAACAGTGCGAAACACAGCAAAACCGACATTACTCACATTTCGAGAAGAAATATAGAGCTTATAGCAACCAGAGCATTCGTTTTCAAGCCTTCCTGCTCTTTGAGGATCTCCAGCTCTGGGAAGCTTCTCTGATATTAAAGTGGGTCTTACCTCTTGCCAGATCGTAACCTTCTCGTGACCTTTCCCTTTTTTTTATTTTCTCTTTTATTTTAATATGAATTGTCTATTAGCAAGTGATTACATGATTGTGATATAAATACATGAATACAAAATCTTAAAAGAAAATCATTACATCTAAAATTTATACATGGGAGGGGATTGCACATTTATTCTTTATTACTGTTCTTTTGATCCACTTTCTAATAACATTGTTTAAATGTGATCCTTAAGATGACTTAAACTCTTGAAATTTCTTGTTCATTATTAATTACATTTTTAGCAGTTAAGAGTGATTCTTTAACATAAAGTACTGTATGCTGAATATACGGCAGATGCTCCTGTTAATTAGATGTATATTTCTGCAAGTTATTTTCTTTTATTTCATCTGCTAAAAATACTTTGCAGTGTTAATCAGTTTATGAATCACCATCTTATGTTTAGGTCTAGAATCTTTGGGTTACCAGTGCAGATCTTTAACAATTATATTTTATAATTAACAAAAATAATGATGCACTCATCATGTTTCGTAATCTGAATAAATCTCTGTGATTTAAATTGCCTGAAGTTTTTTTTTTTTTTCCCCACTCCAATTCTATATTTGTCACAACAATAAAAGTCTAAAGATGAAGACAGGTCCAAAGTTTCCAACAAAAAGGCATTTAATGATGAAATAAACACACAATGATGCAAACACACAGTGTGTACAACACACAGCAAATCACAATGAACTGAGGAAACAAATGAACAGAAGTATACACAGATAACAAACTAAAATATAAACAGGTGTGATGATCAAATGAATTGCCGTGGTAACTAAAGAGAGCAGGAAACTAAAAGACAATGGGAAATAATAAGCAAAATAAAGTCCATGAGAATGAAAACTAAACTGACAAGTTGTGACAATTACAGATCAGGGGACAGAAGATTTTTTTCTAGGTGTTTTAGCTTAAAACCTGTTTTGTTGGTTTGTTCTTAACTTTTTTTTTTACGTCACAAATATATAATAAAAGTAACTTTTCCCCAACCCTGTGTGCCTCAATACTTTGTCTGTCTGTTTTATAAAAAAAATAATAATAATAATAAAAAAATAACAATAACAATGAAACACTGTAGAAACTCAAATGCAAATTTTAGTTAATAGACTAAAGCCAAAATGAGGATAAGGATGCCTAAAATATATGAAGTAGCTACTGTAGTCCATCACGAAGTGGGCATGGAGGCAGAATTTCTGCTGGAAGTTCATTAAAGTATTGCAGTAGACTAATCCAAACGCTCAGTAAGGCAGTAGAAACTGACAATACTTCACAAAGTATTGAGGCAGGCAGTGCTGGGGAAATGTTACTTTTGAAAGTAACACATGCTTTACTCCCTAAAAAGTAACTAATTGTGTTACTTTTTATGAAAAGTAACGTGTTACACTACTTGTTACTTTTTCTCATCTGGACTGGGCTTGCTTGTTTATTTTTATGTATTGGCAAATGTAAAAGCCCTTTCACATCAAAGGTGAAATGAATAAGCCTCAGGCTGAAGGAAGTGTAAATTCATATGTGTACAGTAGAGGGCACAGCTCAAACAAACTTCAGCAATGAAACAAGTATTATGGTTATCTAAAGTCATTTTTGCTTATTGGTATGGTCGAATTGGATCATCAAAGGTCAAAGCAGCAAAGACATTGGTAAATAAAATGTGATTAAATACATAAAAGATATATGTGTTATTCAACATATTTAATTATTGCAGGTTTGCATCCTATTCTGAGCTGCATTTCACTGTTTTTATTTATTCTGAGGAATAATCAATCTGCTTCTGTGCAAATGAGATCAGTAAATGCATGCTCACATTTAGTCTCAAACTACAGTAACATCATGTTCACTCAGAGCACACAACACCTCTGAACTTACTCACGATTTCTTTCAACATAGGGACAGGAGAGCTGTCAGTCAATAAATGGGAAAACAAAGTAACTGGCATTTAAACATTATCTCAGATATTTTCTTGTTAATTAAAAAAAAAAAAAAGTAATGTGTTTCTTTACTAAAAGTAAAAGTAAAAGTAATCAGATTATGTAACTATTACGTGTTCTGCCCCAACGTATCGATATGGAATATCTACACATGTGGCAAACAGGAAGTAACCAGCACAGAAGCAGTCCATGATCAATGTTCAGGAGAGGACTCCCTCTGGTGGTTGGCTGAATGAGAGTCAACCTCAGTTGTTGCAACTAAAATGCAGTTTAAATCTTTGTTACACAAGGAGAAAGTACAATAAAATACAATAAAGTCAGGGAATGAAAACATTAGCGATCTTTTCTCTGAACATTTGTCAGTTAAATAAAGGTTCAAGAGAATTAACAAATCACATATTCTACTTTATATTGCATTTTACAAAATGTCCCAACTTTGTACAAAGGGAAAAATGGTTTTATATAATAATGCGGTAGTATCTCCTGTATTGGTTTTAATTAAAGCGCTGTCAGAGAGGCCCACCTCTGACTTCCCCTCTTCTCTGGTCGAGGTTTCATCTAAAGCTCTGTGGTGTTTCCGCTCACAGAAAGAGATGTTTGCTCAGTTGTTTCACAAAATAAGGATATTCATCTGGATCAGACAATGAAGATCATACAGCTTCACATCTGTGAGTTTATCACATCACATTTGATTGAATCAATAAATCGGGTATCTTTAGATGTTTCATCTTAATAAATGTGTTTTTCTTTCTCATAGATCTGTTGATGTGGTCTCAAGCCACAGAGAGTCTAACAAACATAGCAGTAACTTTAGGAGCTGATGTGAATATAAGCTGTGATCTTGATATAGAGGAGATTTACTGGTACAAACACAAATCACCAGATCCACCAGTGTTGATCTTGCGCACTTTTGATAGCACATATGAAGAAGCAAAATATGAAAACAGTATCTTCAAAGACAAATACTCAGTGAAAACTAACAGTCGTCTGTTCATCAGAAATATCAGCACTGATGAATTAGGAGTTTATTATTGTGTCAAAACTAGTGAACCACAAAAATTCAGCAACGGCACCAAAATCAGTGGTGAGTGATTTTGTCATTCAGATGTATTTTTTATTCCACATGATGGATTCCCATTGAATATATGTCAAGCTCATATTTTTGCAGTTTATTTGTTCTGTTAAAGTTTGCAGTTGAATAAAGATTGATAAAACCAAAACTGTTTTACAGACTCAGTCCACAGGAATCAGACAGAGTCAAATGCGTGTCCACAACACCAGAAACCATGGAGAAATCTGACCATCATCACATCTGTCCTGCTGAATGTGCTTATGATCATCGCATTAATAGGTTTGTACTGCTTTTACTGCAAATATGTTCAGGTCTCCAAGTAGAAAAAACACATTCAAGAAGACTACGTCTAAACAAATCTAACCATATCACATGCTCTCTTTGTTTGTTTCTCTTTAGTTGTTATAATGTGTGATTTGAGTGATGGTTCATTCATTGTTTCAGGTATGGTGAAGAGCTACATTAAAGCAGCTGGAAGATCTAAAAATTACACAGCAGCTAAAAACTCAAATAATCTACAGGTAAGGTAAACCCCTTTATCCCTTGTGAGAATTTATTTGTGATAATGAACGGTCATTGGTATTTAATATCTTTGTTTCAGTGTGCTGAAATTGATTTTTCCATGTGTCCTGAAAACACCAGGCTGATCCAGGAGCAGAGCACGACTGTCTACAGACAATGTATGATGTAATATACATTATAAACATATATATTTATTTATTTTTTTTTTTTTTACTATCATTTTTTGTTATTATCTTAAAATAATTATTATTATTTTAAATGGCTCAGTTTGTCCTAATAGAAAATTTGAACTTTGTGTGAACAAAGATTTTTCAATAAAATTATTTTCAATACATTTTTTCAGAAATTATATTGTTCTTATACATTCATAAGTTTGCTGCTTTATAAGTATGTTGTGTGCAAATTTAGAGCTGGAAATCAATAAAAAAAAAATACTACATGTTATATGTTATGCTCCCTGTGCCACGTGTGGCCTTTTGTTGTACTTCCTGTAAGGGCTGCACAATTTATCAAATTTCTAATCGTGATTACAAGTACAGATGCCACAATTAGGCAATCATTCAAAGGCACAATTACAAAATAAATAAATAAATAAAAATAAAAAATCCACATACATTCTTCTACTTTCTAATGATATGTGGGGGTGGGGGTATATGTGTGTGTGTGAGAGAGAGTGTGTGTGTGTATTTTTCCTACTGGTTATCTTAAGGTTTTTTATTATTATTATTATTATTATTATTATTTTAAATTTGTACTTTTTATTTAAAGAAGAAACTGTATATAAAAATGTGGTATGCACTTGCTTTAAACGATTGTATAAAGCTAAAACATAATTCAATGTAAATTGTGATAATCGTAATTACAATTTCAAGGAAATAATCAACAATTATGATTTTTGTCATAAACGTGCAGCCCTACTTCCTGTTTCTAGTGCCATATTTGTAGTCCTTTGTAGTTTTCCCTGTTAAATAGTCTGATTGTTCTCAGGTTTGTCTTGTTTGCCTAATTTGCTCCTGTGTATATATAGTTTTTGTGTTTTCTTTATTCTTTGTCAATCATTTTAATTGCTTGTGACTCTGTTCTCTTAGTTTTTGGTTTCTGCTCTGTTTTCAATAAATGAAGGGGAGCATGGGACACAAACTAATGATTTTTAGGATTTTTAAACAAAATAAACAACTTGTATGATTCATTTTCACACAAAATCTTTTGCTCCATAAAGTTTAATACAAGTGTATATATTTTTCTGCAATCACACACTTTGGGCGCAGTGAAAAGCACATTTTTTCATAGGGTGTGCCTTTAGCCCCATTGTACCCTATGGTTGCCATATCAACACTATATAGTGGAAAAAATTGTTCCTACTTTCAAAAAACTTTTAAATATATCACTGAATATACGTTTTACCACAGTAAAAATAAATTTCTGGCTGAAGTAAATATTTCATCTCAGTATATACAGTGTATACACTGTAATTATGAAAAAAGTGACATGTTTGTACTAGGCAAGTTTGAAATAAATGTGCATAAAAATTATTTTCTGAACCCCACATGGATTTACACAAACTGAGAGAGTGAAAAGTGTTAGGTTGTGTCCTGCACTCCCATACGCCTGTGCCTAGATCCTCCATTTCGGTCTCCCATCCTCCTTGTGTCACACTACAGATATATATATATATATATTTATTGATTGATTGATTGATTGATTGATTGATTAATCGATTGATTGATTTTGCACACTACATTTATTTATTTATTTATTTATTTATTTATTTATTTATTTATTTTGCCATGCATATTAGTTCTTTTTAATATTCTTATATATATATTAAAAAAATATATTTCTTTCTTTCTTTCTGTGTGTGGTTAACACAAGCATGGTTTCACGCAAATAAAGTTTTCCACTGGTTTGGTGAATTGATGAGCAGCATGATCTTATACATGTGCATGCATCATGTGGTTTAAACTTTGACCAAACAAACATGACAAGAAAAACTATGGCTATACTTTACTATGAGGTTCCATTTATTAACATGAACAAACAATAAACAGCTGTATTTTCATTCAAAACTGTAATAAATAAATAAAAACCTCAAGGGAGTAACAATTTAAACAATACATTCTACTAAATTATATATTTTATGATGTTCAGCCATTTGAAGTTTGATTCTGACTTGACAAAGTGGTGATTTATAAGTGTGTGAGTTGTTTACTTACTTTTTTTCTCATCTTTCTTTTTTTTTTAATGAAGAGACAGAATGCAAAAAACGCATATAAACTTCTAAGAGAATAATTATTTTATTTTATTTTATTTTTGACAACAAATTATATGTAGGCCAATGGTTGAGTTTTGAATAAACAGACTAAACACTAGATCAGAAGCAACCCTGCCCTAACTTCCTCTTGATTGTGGTTAAAATCACCCTGCTATTTAAAAAGCTGAGAGGTAAAGTTTCTTTCTTTCTTTCTTTCTTTTTTTTTTTTTTTTTAAGTTGTCTGACAGGAACAAGACTGCATTATGAAGTGTTTTAAAATCCTGAAGATCATGCAGTTTATTGTACACAAGTTTATTGTACTTTATGAATGTTTTATTGTTGTTTAGTTGATTTATAATATTTTATGAGGCCATAAGAATCAATATTGTGTGTGTGTGTGTGTGTGTGTGTGTGTGTGTGTGTGTTTTATTTTGGAGATGTGTTCATATGGTGCCAATCTGCAGAGACTTTAACAGATCGACTAACAGATTTGGGTCAAAATGTGACTATAAACTGTGATTTTGATGTAAAGGAGGTTAACTGGTTATTACTGAAACTACCAGATCCTCCATTTATGATATTACAATCTTCCACAACTTCAGCTACTTTTTACTACAATAAAACTTTTAGACACTAAAATACACTGAGAAGAATCAGACACAATGGCTGATTATTATCCTCATATCAGCTTTCATAAATGCTCTTCTGATCATTGTGATCATAGGTGAGTTATTTAATCAAGTTATACATGTATGGGAACATTTTAGTTTTAAATTTTTAAACAAAATAAATAACTTGTATGATTTCATTTCACACAAAATCTGTTGCTCCATAAATGATTAATACAAGCGTATGTATTTTTCTGCAATCATACGCTTTTTTTTTCTTAGGGGGTGCCTTTAACCCCGTTGTACCCTATATATCTCCATTTCACCCAAAATTACTCACTTCACTTACTCCCTTCTGGTTGTCACCCCTCAATATTGCAGTTTGCTGTAGACACATCTGCAGTCCTCATGCTTCCCTGCAGCAAATGAACTATATTTCTTCTGGTGTTTTTTCAAACTATGCCTGCATCCCAATGTGCATACTATCCATCCTAAATTCTATGTGATACTAGTAGTTTTCAATACTATTTAGGGCAGATAGGGTGGATAGTATGCACATTGGGTGCAAGGTAACCAGGAGTTTAGCCACTAAACTTGCTAACTAGCACGTTATTAGGAAAGGCGATCGCAAAGATTCATAAAAAAAAACCCTTATACTAACTTCTGCTGTAAGTGAAGCTGGATCATGAATGATTCGCGCATACACAGACAGATATATGTAGATCAGGAGGCGCATTCCCTTCACAAACAAACGTAATCCATTGCATCTTCAGCGGCTCAGATGTCGGGAGTAAATGACGACCACTATGTCCATTATTACATCCAGCAACACAACACCTCAATCGCTCAATCTGAGATATTCTTGTCTAACTTACATCCCTGCTCCGGCATCGAAACAACGGGGGTTACTGGACTGTTACAGCTGATTTAGGCGGGTCTGAGGTAAGATGCTCATGTCAATCAACTATCATGGGAGCGGCCTCTGTGGGTGTGACGCCACACCAACAGGCATCTGAGAATGGCTCGATTTGGAAAAGGAAATATTTTATTTTACAGATTAATTAAAAACCACTGCATGGATTTTTATCGTTATAGGGTAGATTTGTACATACACTGTCAACACACATTACTGTTCAAACAACATGAAAATGTGAACTTAGTATCCGATGACACCTAATACAGAAACAAAATCTTTTTAAAATGTAAAGATTCTGAAAGCATTGAATGAGATCCCATTATAATTTAATATAGATTTACAGTAGTAACAACAAATAATATTTTATTATATGATTAATAGCATGTTTTTAAATATGATGGTTTTACTCTAAACATGATTATGGGCACCCAACATAATATATGATATTTACCATCTGAATCTAACAATGTTACATCAACAAATTGAAAAGTCAACCTTCTATTAATTATCATGTTAATTATTGTGCCTTTTAGCCCCCAAAGCAGGGATGCTTGTTACCCCAAATATCATACTTTTACATATTCTTTCATTAGGGTTAGTTAAATCAAGTATGCAGAGAACTGACTTTGCACTGCTGCCTGCAATCACATCAAGGATCAGACAATTTTGCATGTGTATGCTGAAAAGCGAATGTTTTGGAAAGTGGTACGCCACGTTATTCTTCCATCTAGTGGTTTAGAGAAAAAATAATATCAAAGGCACTTTTTACCGCCTTTAGCCCCGTTGTACTCTATATCAGTGATTCCCAACCATGTTCCTGGAGGTCCCCCAACACTGCACATTTTGCATCTCTCTTTTGTCTGACGCACCCAATTCAGGTCTTGGAGTTGAAGAGCTGATCTTGCTTGCAGTGCCATGGTTAACCATGTGCCCCCCTTGCAGAAATGTCCAGGACCTTCTGCCGTAAGTCTGAAGGTCTGGCTATGCAAGACTACACCTTTACAACTCATACTTCAGATATTCAACCAAAACACATCTGTTTGGCTTTGATCATCATGTCTATCACACTAAAATCATGCATTTTGATGCCATGTTAGTTTAAACTTCTGATATCTGGTTTTCTCAGCGCACACACCCAAGGCTTGCACACAGAAAGCGGCTGTTACACGGCATGTGAGTACTAAACTAACTCTTTCATGTCTTATTGCTCTTAAACTGCCAAAATAGGCAAGTTTATGTTAAAAACACACAGGAGTTATAAAAAACGTATGTTGAATGTAAACAGCTAGGAAAGAAATTGCATGTTTGTATTGGATATGTGTGGCAGCAGCGTAATATACGTTAAATAAATCAATAAATCCACTGCTGTCCTCTGAGTCTGGGCCTCTAAATAGTGCCTATAAGAAGTGCCTTGGTAGTTTCGGGTGCAAGATGGCCAGAAACACTGGTGTGGTGTCCATGATGGCTGGAGACTCTAGACTACACCGGAGCTTGAGATACATCATTTTTGTGTATTGAAAAATTTAATTTAAATTTCACGTAAATTAACCTTCTAGGTTCCCACGTTTAGAATACTGTAAAATGTGAATTCCAGTTGTTAGTTCTGTAAGTGTGCCTGAGGAGAATATTAAACTAATTTAAAATTAAATGGTAAAACAAGTTATACAGCTTTAAGCAAAAAGTGATTTCCACAGTGAACAACAGAAGCATGCTATTGCTAAATTGATATATAGATTGCACTGTCCCTTCTAAAATCACTATACATACTTTATGTTTGTGAAGGAGGGACTACAGTAAAAATAAAGGAAGTGTTGTTTTTGAGAATGGCAGGTCTGATTTTGTCTTGTTCTGAGAGGTTGTGGATTAATTCAGTCTTGCTTTGTTTTAGTATGGAGTTTTCTGCTTTGTGCTTTATGTGCTATGAAGTTGTACTGTGCACTGAACTCCATTCAACTGGAGCAGTTGAGCATTCATGTTATGTGTGGTGTGAGCTTTTGTAGTGTTTGTTCAGTGAATATAATGTTCTTTATAGTGCATATTTAGAGCGCATATTTTATTACATTTAGCTTAGCCTTTAAATGTCATATATGATTAATTGTCATTTGATTTTCAAGCAGAGTTTTTTCTAGTGTTTTTTTTTTTTTTTTTTTTTCCTAGTGTGACCCAACAAATGTTTGCTGGTCAGTTTTGACAAAAGGTAGCTGACAGCTAGGGAGGATAATGATAAATGCATCATTAAGTTAATTTAGTTACATAATCTGTCTCAAACTCAAACTATTCTTACTTCTGCTGCACCGTAGATAAATTAATGCTGCCATCATAAGGACGGCGTTAATGCTTTCTACATCAGTTTTTCCAGCGTGGCTGGCTGCACGAGCTTTGATGACAGCTAATTCACGATTTACCAGACTCACTCACTGTATTTCCAAGGGTTGGTATTTCATCCCGTGCTTTAATAAGCTCTTTTCATGCTATGTTAATGCTATAGCGTACTGTGTCATGTTTATCAAAATCCTCTACCCTCCTTGCTCAACGTGTTCGTTCTAAAGTGAAAGTAAAATTGGAAATAATAGCGCGCATACGATAGCCAGGCAGAACAGGCAGGCGTGGTGAAACCAGGTCGACTCCTTTGTTGACAAGGAAACGGTACAACATTTTTGCGTAAACAAGATTAGCTTTGAGTTTCTATGCGAGCGCTTTCGCTTTTCTTTGTTTAATTTTTAATATTTGCTGTCCAGTATTCTTTTGCTGGGGCGTGTCTCGCAAACGCAGATTATGACGTTTAACGCAATCCGTCGTGGAACAATGATTTAACTGACACGGAGAATCGGATATGCATGTTTAGACGTAGGTCAGATGTCCAGATATGTACCTGATTTAAAACCACATTTGGAAACGGCTCAGATCTGATGCGAAAAACTCGGATCTCGTGCGGATTTTTGTGTTTACACGAGTACATCAGATTCCGATTTGTGTCAGATGTGGGCAAAAAATCAGATTTTTTTCTGCCAGCGTAAACGCAGCCATTGACATTAGTCGTTGAAATGACACTGAATTTTGATCAGCTATACTATAAAAAAAGCCATGAAAGAAGGCTGCAAAAAAAGCTGTTTAATATCTTCAAGTGTGACAGGCCAAATCTACTTGTTTATATATGTTTATATACAGAAAACCATAAGCATTGCAGAGAGAAGATACATGATGTTTATTCTTTGTAGTTTTCATTTATGGGTGTTTTTTTTAAACTTCTAATACTTGATTTTTATTAAAACTAACATAATGGTCAAATTAAGATCACATTGAAACTTTTATTTATTTATTTTTTTTTAAGACATTAAACCATGTAACTTCTGCACAGCTCTTGTTTGTGGTTAACACACCATGGTTTGTGCAGATGAAGTTTTCCACTGGTTTAGTCACTTGATCATCATAGTCACACACTTGCATGCAGCAGGTGGTTTAAACTTTAACCAAGTAAACAAACATGCAACAAATACACTATAAACCATTAACCTATTTTACTACCGTGTTTCACACTTCTGCTCTGTTCTATCCAAATGATTTCTTAAAAACTGTCATATACTGAACAAACATTTCAGTAGGAAGAATCTGGTGTAATGTGCTGCAACTACAATATCTAAATAAATGCAAAAAAAAAAAAACAAAAAAAACAAAACCTAAGAACTGAACTACACCATAAAACATTTTAACTTAATTAAAACATACTCAGTTGCAATATATATATATATATATATATATATATATATATATATATATATATATATATATATATATATATATATTATTTTTTTTTTTTTTTTGTCAATAACAATGTGTTTTTTGCAAAAGATGAGTGGCTGCCGATCACATGAAACAATTGAGAATCAAGGGAGAGAAGCCAAGCCTCACCTAATTATTGAGATTAGTTAAAACGGCAGTCTACGGTCAAAGAAAACATTAGTGTTTACGTAACACAAAAATTGTTAACCAGGTATGGGTCACAGTCGTCGTGTGCGGGAATGAGGAGTAGGGATGAGGAGATCACGAACATACACTTTATTTATAATCCACACACACAAACATAACGTAAAAGACTTTAGACATGGAGTGACTTACAAGAACCAGCAAACGAGGAACTGAACCAAACTTAAATACACCAGCTAATAAGACAAGGACAAGTATGAATGATTAAACAATGATGTCATCATTGAAAACGGAACAGAAAAGACCAAATAAGGGCATACAAAGGGAAAAACCAAAGAAACAGTCCACAGGCGTGTGACAGTATGGAATTAGAGCTTAATACATTTAGAAAAGGCAATAATTAATTGTTCATTTTGGAACAAATGAAAGAAAACACGATACATGTGGTCAGAGCAAACCTCCCTTAACTTCCTCTTGATTGTGGTTAAAATCACCATGCTATTTTGAAAGAGGCTTTTTTTTTTTTTTTTTTTTTTTTACCTCTGAAGTCTTGAAAGAAACAAGATTGAATCATAAAGTGTTTTAACATCCTGAACATCATGCAGCTTCTTTTCTGTGAGTTCATTGTACTTTATAAATATTTTTAATGTGCTTGGTTATTTAATACAGTGATTTAGTGTTTTATGACACAGTTATAATCCAGTTTGTTTTGTATGTATGTGTGCATGTGTTATTTCACAGATCTGCTCATATGGTGTCGAGCTGCAGAGACTTTAACAGACCAACTAACAGATTTGGGTCATAATGTGACTATAAACTGTGATTTTGATGTCAAGGAGGTTAACTGGTTATTGCTGAAACTACCAGATCCTCCAATTTTAATATTACGCACTTTCTCTTCAGCTCATTACTACAACAATAAATTTAGACACAAATATTCAGTGCAACGTAAACCCCATCTGTTTATACATAATGTTACTGTTGATGAATTAGGACTTTATTACTGTGTGACCACAGATTCTCCTCCAAAATACAGCAATGGCACAAGACTACACATCCTTGGTGAGTGACCATCTTTTTTTTTTCTTTTTGTCCATTATGTAAATTGTAAATAAACATTTCTATGTTTAATAGAACTGACTGAAAGCAATAATCAAATACACTGGCCGATTATTTTCCTCATACCTGCTTTCATAAATGGTCTTCTGATCATTGTAATCATAGGTGAGTTCTTTGATAACGTATGGCTCCAACTAGAATATAATTGTCTTCAGACTGTAATATCTGAATGTCATTTTTCTCCAAGTATGACACATTAGCACACAATTTAATTTTTAACAGTTTACTCATGATTATTGTAACTAGTCAAGTCAAATTTATCTGTAAGCACTTCGCAATACACATTGTTTCAAAGCAGCTTTACAGAAAATTATAACGTTAATGTTTATAATAATCTTAATATTTTCATGCAGTAAAGTCACATTTAGCAGATGTGTGGTAATTTTGCAAGAATATAAACAAACAAAGAGTTGAGATTTTATATGTTTTATATTGTTCTTGTACAGATTTACAGGGATGTTCAGTTGAAGGTCTCACTGAGCTATACTACAAACTAAATCTACACTAATGTAATAATATTGCATGTGGTCTTGTTTCATTCATTGTTTCAGGTTTGGTAAAGAGTTACATTGACGTAACTGCAAGATCTAAAAATTACACTGTAGCTAAAAACTCAAATAATCTACAGGTAAAGATATGTCTTTAGTAAATCTTATCTTGTTTTCTGAAACTAAAATATTTATGATGTATGCTATGCTGTTACATGACTAAAAAAATGACTCAAACACTTATTTGTGTATATTGATAACTAAATTAATAATGTACAGTCAGCCTGTTATTATTGCAAAATAAACCCTTCATACCCTGTGAGGATTTATTATTAATGACTGACTGTACTTCATGTCTTATACTCTATACTGGCCATTGATATTTAATATTTTCCTCTTTTAGTGTGCTGAAATGGATTTTCCCGGGAACACCAGATCTTGTCCAGAGCAGAGCACGATTGTCTACAGCCAATGTACGATGTAATACACATTATGAATACATATATAAATAAATGTACAAAATAATATCAATAAATATTGTAATAAGAAATTTGAGTCTTCTTCCTATATATATATATATATATATATATATATATATATATATATATATATATATATATATATATATATATTTTTTTTTTTTTTTTTTTTTTTTTTTTTTTTTTAAATGTTACATTTTACATTTAAATCATTTTTATTGATCATAAGTGTGCTGACAAGTTTATAGTTTTACTAAGAGTTGCGAATTACAGGGTAAATGAGGTGTTTTGGGTCTTTTACCCTACGCAATAGCCTTCATGAAACTTCGTGCAACACATTATAATTCATCATAAATCATGCATCAGCTGGCTTTTGTAAACAAACATTTCATTCCTTTCACCATTTTCCCCAAAATTTCCTGGAAAAATTTCATAAAACTGAAATTTTCTGCTAGTTTTATAGACATTTGTCAGAGAGCTGCAAATCAAGGAGGCAAACCATAATAAATGTACTAAAGAGATTTTTGACATGCATGTTAATTGTTTATAATCTGTTTCATTTGTTGTTAACACACAGCATGGTTTAAACAAGATTCCCACTCTTTGATCACATTATATACACTAGTTACACGGATCCAGTGGAACTTGAAACTTTTACACTTTAAAGTCACTATAAACATGTTCACTGGGACTGTTTTTCTACTGAGTTTCACATTTCCTATACTGTTGTATTTTAATAATTGTCTCAAAACTGTCAAACTGAACAAATATTTTAGTAAGAAACAAGTGCGGAAATTGTGTAACGTGGCCATTAGTCATGAACAAAACTATACTAGGCTTGAGAATACACATTTTGTGCATACATGTCTTTTGTGCAGCAAATTTCTAACTGCTGAAACCATTGAAATTCAAAAGACAGAAACCAAAAACTTAATCTACAAAGTTAATAAAGATATCATTAGAGTTATTAATGATCTACAGTTGAAGAAAACATCAAATTAGTGTTTGTACAACAATTGAAAGATGGCAATCTGGATTGTACTCACTGTTTTGGTCACACTGCTGCCTGATACAATCTTGAAATAAAAGATTAATAGTTAAAAAATGGATGAGCTTTGAACACATAAAGAAAACACTACATGTGTGGTCAGAGCAAAGCTGCCTTAACTTCCTCTTGATTGTGGTTCAGATTACCACGGTATCTTGAAAGCTCTACGGTAGTTTCATCTCTAAAGTCGTGTGAAAGAAACAAAACTGAATCATGCTGAAGTGTTTGAACATCCTAAAGATCATGCAGTTTCTCCTCTGTGAGTTTGATGTATTATTTTCAATGTGCGTTGGAAATTAATCAATTTTTATTGTTTCATGACAATTTTATTCCAAAATATTTTGCGTGTGTGTTTTATTTCACATATGTGCTCATGTGGTGTCGGGCTGCAGAGACTTTAACAGATCATCTAACAGATTTAGGTCAAAATGTGACTATAAACTGTGATTTTGATGTAAATGAGGTTATTTGGTCATTGCTGAAACTAGATTCTCCAGTTCTGATATTACGCACTTTCACAACTACAGCTTCTTTATACTTAAATAACACATTTAGAGACAAATATAAAGTGCAAAGTAAAAACAATTTGTTTATAATTAATGTCACTATTGATGACTTAGGAGTTTATTACTGTATGAAAATAGACCCTCCTCAAAAAATACAGCAGTGGCACAAGACTGTACATCATTGATAAGTGACCATTCAGTGATCATGTTATACAATGTATGCTTTTAAGACATTAACAAATAACAGAGCTATGAATGTATTATATATCAGAACCAACTGCAGAAATACGGTGTCATACAGTGGAGGAGTGCATTGAGGAGAGTCAGAAACATTGGCATATTACTATCCTCATCTCTGCTCTGTTGAATGTTCTTCTGATCATTGTGATCACAGGTGAGTTATTTGACAGAATGTGTGTTTTAACTGTAAAAAAACAGAGTAATATTGTCAAATCTAAATTCATTTTGTCACTTTTAAGGACATGGAGGTCTTTAATTTATGGAGCCAAAGACAGACATTTTAAAGAGCTTCAAGTTATGGATTTTGAACAATCTCAAGACTCAACACACAACCCTGTCTCACGGCAGTTCGTGCTTTAGTCACGTAATTTAATCTATTTATTCGTGGCAGGGACACGTTTATTTCGTTATTTTCGTAAGTCCAGCACGTTTTTTAAACTAATGCATTTCAATTGGATGCATCTTTCGTGCAACTGCACGATTCTTTCTGCCAGTCGGGCTGCAGCAGAGAAGCTGTTTAATCAACATTTATTCACGAGATCTTATCAGGGATTATATATGTGCAGTGCTGTTGCTAGCCATTTTGGTGCCCTAACCATAATTCCTTTATGATTTTAAACATAAAGACAGTTAAAGACAGTCTTTTATATACCTCCTACTGTCAAAGTCAAACTTCGTCAGGTGCTGCGCAAATTGCGCAATCCAACGGACCACTGGGGGCACCATCTCTAGAGCAATTAAACACTCTTTCCTGAAAGGTGCCTAATAATATATACTGAAATAATATCGGCATTATAATTATTGACTATGATTATTGATTTTTCATTAGGCTAGTTTTGGTGCCCCCTCAGCACTGCGCGTGGTGGGAGTGGCGGCGTTGTATATTAATTATTATTTATTATTATTTCGGTCTTTTTCGGTTATTATTGCGAAGCTGGATTGCTTTGCTGTTTATTGATATTTTAAAAACTATAAGGCTACATCTATCGACATTTATTTAGAGTGTTATCATTGTATTCATTCATTTCTTTATTTTAATATTATTATTTCGGTCTTATTACCGGTGAAATGTTACAGTAAGCCAGAACACGGGCCGAGCGGGGCTCATTCTAAGCCCGTTAACCACAATGCAATGCGGACATTCATACCAGAATCTGACAGCGAACACAGACCTTCAATCTGTGTTTTTGAATTCGTTTAATTTAATTTTTCGCAAGTTTTTTTTTTTTTCCCACAACAAGATCCGGATGACTCACGGCATTTCGTGATATAGTCACGAAATTTAATCTATTGATTCGTGTTCATGGACACGAATTTCCCTCTTTTTTCGTGTCACTCTGCACGAATTTCGATCCAATGTATTTCAATATGAAATATCTTTCGTGCCTCCACCACGTTTTTCTTTCTGACACTGGGGTCCACAGACGCTGTATTGTTTTCCCTCCTCTTTTTTTTATTTGTTTATTTTAAGCGCTACTTTACTCAACATTTAAGTAGGAGATTTTTGTTTCTATTGCATTTTATTCTGTAGGCTACTCAAAACGATCGTCAGTGCTTCCAGATAAAAATATAAATATATTCTCCCGGTAAAATAACGAGACTACGGCCATCGCATCTAAACGTTTTTACTAAGAAATACAGTTTTAAGTTTTCATCACTAATATTTTATACAAATTAATATATGTATAAAATTAATATATTAAAAAAAATGAAGAAAAGAAAAGAAAAGAAAAGAAAAGAAAAGGAAAAAAAGAAAAAGTTTTGGACAGTGGACGCCAGCAATACCCATGATCCTCAGCCTCCGTTGCTATGGAGACGGAGCCAGCCTGCTTTGCTATTGGGTGAATTATTGTCATTGTGCTCAAACCACTGTTCATTAAGGTACCGGGCTAATAATTAATGAGCACGTTTTGTTTAAATCTTATAACTGATCCCTTTCTTTGCCCTTAGACTCACGTGGTTTTCATATTAGGACAACGATTAAAGCCCGACCAATGGTTTCCTCATTATCAGCGGGAAAAAAAACATACACTTGTGAAATTAGGCTAAACGGCCTAGCAAACTTAAGTATAAGCTAACTCTCGGTTATATCAGCTTAAGGGTAACCTAGCGTGGAGCACTGCATTATTGTGTGGGTCAAGGGTGATTTTATCTCAATCATCATGACCTTATGTTTCAGTCGTATCCAAAATGAGAAAATGTGAACATTATGGACGCTAAACACGCTGAAGCAGTGTAATGATTCATTCATACTCGACGCTGGAGGGCGCTCTTGCGCAGAAAGTACTAAAAAACTCCTAAAGTAATAACGAGTGACGTGCCAGGAAATCCCTAATATTGACAGAGGTATCCAGCTATTGCTGTAGCTCTGCTGAATAAAAACAGAAACCTTGTGACTGATGAAAGGACGAAAGACAAATATATGAAATATACGGTATGTGGTATATAAATAATGCAGTGTTTTTGACATAGCATTTATTACAGTATGGGAACTATGAAATATATTTTCTGCCTATTCCTGTGATAACAATACAGGAGAAAAATATAAAATATCAAATACAAATGATTTGTTATTGTCCAGCAGTTGTAGGCTATTTAGCCAATTAAAACTAAGATTTAAAAAAAAGCATTATGGTATTATTACATTTGACATCTATGTCCCCTAACTTCTGATTCTGAACTGACATGACATGACTTGGCCTAACATTACTACACATAACATTGCCTTTAAATCTGGGATGAGGAAGCCGCAGACGCACATTAGCATACAGAAAATAACAAAACATGATTTTTTTTTTAATTCATTTACCTTAAGTATTTATAAGAAATTCAGAATATTTTACTAGAGGGGTACACTTTTTGAACCTTACTTAACATAACTACTCAACACTACATGATTAACATTTTCTGTTCTCCTTCCAGATCCTGTCAAAGAAATCACCTGTCCAAATCTTGTCCCAACCTGTCCGAATCTAACCGAACCCAAAGGCACTTTTAAGAGCCAAACTCTATCTATCTATCTATCTGTCTGTCTGTCTATCTTTCTATCTATCTATCTATCTATCTATCTATCTATCTATCTATATATCTATTTATCTATCTATCTGTCTGTCTATCTCTTGCAACCTTTGTGTCCATCTGTCTCACTAACTATATTTCTATCCATCTTTCACTCTTTATTTCACAAACTTTCCTCTCTATCTGTCTCTATATACTTGTCTGTCATATCCATCTTTGTCAGTCTGTCTGTCCTTAGTCTGTCTGTATCTGTTTGTGTTTTAATGGCGACCAAACATAAACCTGACTCACAGGAGCCCCACTACCAAGAGGGGAGACGCATGGCTCTTGAACTGAAATTAGACCATGCTCTAGCTGAAGCCATGGTAAGATTTTTTATATACTTAAATCAATTTATACTTGAACATGCGAATGTGGGATAACGTAAAGTAAAAATGTATTGAATGTAGAAGAAGGATGAGTGCAGGATATGTCATGCAGGTATGTTGCATGGTAAATTTAAGTAATTGACATCTTATAATGCTCATTGGTGAATGTAAATGAGGGGATTTTTTTATTAAAGAATGGAGCTCCATCCCTCCGAGTTACAGAGCCTTGGATAATCTATGGCAAGGCTCATTTTAAGACATTCAAAACCTTACTAACACACTATGTTATGTTTTCCTTTCACTAATTACCTGTCTTTTGGATCCAGTACCTTTAACAACATCAGTCTTACAAGAAATTTTTACTCCACACACACAGACATCATCTGTGGATTTTTACTCCACAGACCTCCAGAAGGGACCTTTTAGAGCCCTTCAAGGAGGGTGACACCAAGCTTCCGCTCCAGGTTATGTCTGAATTATGTAAATGGTGAACCAAATCAAATTAGAACACTGTACATAACGTACATAAACCTTTTGGTGTCACTATAGTGGTTATGCACAACAGACTTCCGTATTCTGCTAAACAGTTCTCGTTGCTTCTGGTTCACATGTTTTGCATATGTCTCGTTAAATATGAAGCTATTTTACTTAAGTTGCCTTCAAAGTAGACACTAAAGATGATCTTAACCAATGTCCTTTTAACTAACATTTATATATAAAAATTGAAAAAAATGTCAACAATAAAAACAGCCAACTCGTTTAACTGATTACCTTAAAAGTCCATCGATATCGCCATAATACAGTACAGCTATTAACACGTCCTCCGACGAGCAGAAGCAATGATACCTGTTTCGAGGTTTGGTCAGGTGACATTCGGCATATATCCTGTTGTAGAAGACATTACCAAGTACTTAACAGAAATATGTCTGATTTCACAAATTGTTCAGCTTTAGGTTGAAAAAACAAAACATGAATACAGTGATAGTATAACATGTTATTCTTCTGTGTACTGTTTTACAGTCACACACCCTCCTCTTGAGTACTCCTCATCATCCAGTGTGGACGTCCCACTTACTGTACCCTCAGCAAAACTAAATCCTCAAGAGGAATTTGGTAAATCACATCAATTTAGAAACCATGTGTAATTAAAGAAAAACTGCTTAGACAAAACTGACAGTGCAGTAAATGGATTAAGAACACAAATTATTAAGTATTTAGGCTAGTTTGGAACTGAATCATGGAATCATGTGTTTATGCTAAATATTTGTTAGCTGACTTTTAATTGGTCCTCATCTAAATTGACCTCTATGACTTTATTTTATATTTTCTTTACAGAAAAAAATATGGAGAGGCTCTCTAATATTTTGGCATCTTATCCTTCTGCTGAGCCTCAAAGAAGCTCTGCATCATCATGGTCTTTTCGGCAGCAGAAAGCCTCAGATCGCTGGAAAGAAGCAAGACCATACCACCTAAAATACCGTATTGCAAAAGAGGCTGTTGTTCATCCATTGTGTTGGCTTTGCCATGAGCCTGCTGTTATTAGGTTGGTTTTCATGAATATTAAACTTGAATTACCCAGCTTAGGCTTGCTGAGAAATAAAGTGCCCTGCTATATAGGCTAGGATGCATGTGTTTTAGGGTGGTATAAAACTTGGGCACCCCACATTTATGGGAACCACATTTATGAGAAAAGTAAATCTAGGACCTTCTTGCTGTAAGGTGCCGGTGCTAAACACAATACAATTAAACCTAGTGTATAACTAAATTTGGAATAGCTTAAACTGAGTGTGTTATACTTTATGTGAGTTATTCACCTGAAATAATATATTAGAATTTTTTTTTTATTTTCTCCCTAGGTGTAGAGAGTGTCTTCCCGAGGAGTGGTTCTGTGGGGAGTGTGATGTATTACGTCACAAAAAACAGCCACTCCACAACAGGGAATGTGTCATTCATGGATTTTTTGAAGCCATTCCACCAACCTCATATGCCATTAAAGGGGAAGATGGATATCGCATCCATGAGCAAGGTTTAGTGTGTTCTCACGAAAGCCATCATTTTGCTGTTCATGTGTGTCTGCAGCCAGTTACAAATAATCTAAATTAGTGATTTTTTTTTTTTTTTTTTTTTTTTGCCAGTTTGCATTTTGCCGACTGTGAAGGTGCCAGACTGCTCCTGTGAAAGCACCAACTTCACCATTTTACCAGGCAAACCAGTAATTTTAATTACCATCAATGGTAAAAACAATTCACTATTTAGATTTCTATTGTAGATTGATGTTTTTCAAACTTGTGTGCTGTGGCATTGTGCTTACAATTGCAGTCATGTCAAAACCTATGGTATAGCACACGGTATTGTCATTAGCCAAAACAAAGACAGACCAAAAAACCAAACCAAGAAAAGTTAGTCCAATTAACACAGCTGTTAGAATTTAGTGAATCTGACAAATGTAAACGATGTGTGATACCAAAGCCACTGGAAGGCAAGCCTGCAACCTTTAGCCAAAAAAGCTGCGGTGTAGAGAAGGAGAGCAGATGTCAAAGGAGGAGAGGCTTGAATAAACTGAATAAACAGCTTTTTTGAGGGAATAGCTTATCATTTATTGAAGTGACAGCCTATCTGCTAATCTTCAACATGTTTTACACTAAACAGTAGTTTTGGATTGAACTATTTTTAGAGTTTCAACTGGAAAAAAAAAAAAAAAATGTTTTATAAGCTTACAGCACTTCTTATTCATTCCTATGGTATCCCTAATCAGGGAAATTGAATGATGTCAAGGCTGCAGTGTGATGGTTATCAAGACACACTGTGCAGAAACACGCAACTGTTGTAAAATTAATTTTTAAATGTACTTTTTTTGTTCCAAGGACGTTTTGACTTGCATCCGCCACTATATGTATGTCAAACGTGCCAGCATCAGTGGACCCCTGAATTGAAGGACCTCAAGATTGGCGGAAGAGTAAGTGTAATTACTCATATTATAAAATTTCTTAAGCAGACCAGTGTTGGGCTAGTTACTCAAAGAATGTAATGTAGTACTCATTACTAGTTACTCTTTTCAAAAGTAATATTGTTACTTTACTTATTAATTTCTGGCAACAGTAATACGTTACTAGCTACATTACTTTTTTCTTCACGTCCCACAGCAGTTGTAACTGTGTATTTTCCACATAAAATTCTTCTAGAACAACATATTTCTGCCTCATCATTTGGCCAAAATCCACATTGGATTGCAGTTTTTACAGACACTCAATAGTGATTGGTAGTGACATTCAAGTAGAAGTGTTGTATTAATCTCATTAATTGTCATGTGTAGCTTGAAGCTAATTGTAATTTCTTTGTTACCTATATACAATTATATTTCATTATGTATTTTATCAAATCACATATGTTTGTTAGAAACCATTTAATTTTTCAAAAAGATTTTTAATTATAGTGATATAATGTACCACATGCTGATCAGAGGGATGTGGGTGGGATGTAATGCCAGAGAAAAGTAAAGCCTTCCACAGCAGTGCTCAGGTCATCTTTTTTTTTCCTGACAAAATCAATATAACACAATATTTCTATCTGATGATTATAAGCTTTTCCATATTTCAAGCTTGCCAGCTGCACTGGGGACATCACATGCATGTGTGAGTTGTGAAAATTATGAAAATCTAGGAATTATTTGTTTGTTGGATTTTAAATCAGCAGTGTTGAGGCATCAAAAGTAACTAAGTAACTAACCATTTTTTTATGGATGGTAACTGTAATGTTGTTTCTAAAATCATATTAGTAATTAGTTACACTACTAGTTACTGAAAAAGTAATATTATTTGATTGTTGTGTTTGTTACTGTATGTGTGTCATAGACACAGGGAGAAGGCACATGTGGGGACTCCCAGTGGACAGCAGCAAGGGAGACATCGAGGGGGGCTTCCAAATTGGATGAAGAGGGGATGGAGGTTGCTGTGTGTCGCCACGGATTCCTTCTGAAAGCCCTTAATATGTACAGATTGTTTTGTGTATCCTTTTGCTGTGTGCACTTGGCCTGTTTTGAATCATACAACGTCCTGATTATTGTGTAACACTGTTTATCAGACTTGTCAGAGACTCCAGGATGAAACGGCAAGGCTAGCTGAACTAAAAGCAGAGTTGCTTTGCACAGATAAAGTGGTGTCACAGTGGCTTTCTGATGTGAAGGAATGGGCAGCTGGCGGTAAGCATGACAAGTTAAAAGAAACAGCAAATATCCTGTTCCACTGCTATCTGATTTTTTTTTTTTTTTTTTAATAAAGATAAAGATAAGACAATAGGCTGATCATCTGTGGATTATAGCAAACTACATGTCACCATCAGATGTTCTGCCACATTTATGTTGGGTATTTCAGTTTCCCTGCAGGAAGTGCACATACCAAGTTTAGTAAAGTTGGATTAAAAGGAGTTTTAAATACAAATACGAATTCAAACACTGAAATGGTTCTGTGTTGTTTTAACAGTTAATTTGCTGTCACCATTATTTCTACAGAGACACCAGATACATCTAATGCC
This sequence comes from Cirrhinus mrigala, assembly GCA_036247105.1. NCBI lineage: Eukaryota > Metazoa > Chordata > Actinopteri > Cypriniformes > Cyprinidae > Cirrhinus > Cirrhinus mrigala. Next base: position 8,725,510 of record CM070028.1, read on the forward strand.
AGTCGAGGCGCCACACACAGAGGACTTCAGCAGTCAATTGAAGGGCTTTACCTTAGTGTGAGGCAGTGGAAGAAAACCCTTTACCGTCAGAATGGTATAACTATAGAATATAATAGGTTGATATATTCAAGCTACTGTGTGCACCCTACTCCAAAAATATATGTAATACATGTATGTAAAATAGTCCAGTCTGTAGGAATTAGTGGTTAGAGCCAGTGCTTGTTTGTCTGTTGTGGGCTACCGTAGAAACATGGTGGCTTCCGTGGAAGGGGACTGTATTTAGATAAAACTGCCCATTCTAAAGTAGTTAAAGCACAGCAATTCTTGTTTCCAAGAATGTAAATGTTACACACTGGACTTTACCTGTTTGTAAATCTAAAATGAAATTTTCACATACGTCAGTTGCTGTAGTTTGTTTTCATTTTTTTTTTTTTTTTTTTTGGGTGCAGTATATTTTTTCCTTATTGGAGAGTGCTGTCACAAACCTCTCCACCTGTACCTCCTGTCTCTGTAGACAGCAGCAAGTTTCGCCACCGCCTTCAAAGGAAGCTGGCAGAAGACAAAAAGCTCCTTCTTCAGGAGATTGAGAAATACAATGGTCTTGTACTAGACTCTGCCAGTAACATTGATGAAGCTGTGGTGGAGCATTCCCTGACTGGAGAGAGCACTGTGTCTCAAATATGGCCGTGGGAGGTTCATGGCAGTGGTATGTCAGTTTTCAGATGCTTCACAAGAAATTATTTACAGTACACTGAACTAAGACATGCATGTAACATATTGAGTGTTGTCATTTTAGTTTATGCACATATTTTCAGTTTTCTTTAGTATCAGATTGACTAAAAAAAGTACATGTTTGTGTGTTATTGTGCTCATGAACAGATTGTCTCATGTATGTATTTAACTGTTGTTGATTTTACAAACATTTTAGTCAAGAAACAACTGCATGACCAAGTGATGTTGACAATGCGACTGCAAGAGGAAAAAAGCATTTTGGTGTTGGAGATGGCACAACACTGCACACGGTTGCAGAGCCTGGCAGTGGTTCTCAAGAACAAGATAGCTGAGGAGGGTAAGTTGAATAAAAACCCTGTTCATTTAAAGTATGAATTTAAAAAAAAAATACCTTTCAGTCTCAGTCATAGAACTCGGATGGAGTAGAACAGTTATTGTTCTGTTTGCCATGGTCATTTGGCTTGCACATAATAAAAAGGGGATTATAGTTGTTCAATATGGTATCAAGTCTACATTTGCTTAAGAGATTTGTTCTGTGGCTGTTACATGAAAGCTGAAATTAATCTTGATGTAACTTCTTGAATGCTACACAATGTGTTACTTTAGCACACCTGTAATGAAGAAAGATGTAAGTTACTAGACATTGGCTGCAGCACAAAACGCTTTTTGTTTGTCCTTAATGGTATCTCTTTTGTTTTTTGAGATGTAGACAAGGGAAATGAGGGACTTTGCTGTCTCTTAAGAAGAAGACTGTCAGATGTGTCAGAAAGGTTGCGAGTGTCCTCCAACAGTACAAGACTGCTTTAGGCCCTGAGGCCTCTGCCCTTCTACATGTTGAAGCAGAAGATCAAAGTGGCCTCAGTAGTCCAGACACCAGTGAGGATGAAGAAGAAAACACTATTTAGGTAATTAATTTATTCATATGTATGTTTGTTTGCTCTCAAACATAGACCAGGGGATGTTCCATCAGGGTGGATTAAGGAAAAGCCTGGATTAGGAACATTGCAGGAACATCAACTGGCCTGTCTCAGCTCGACTCAAGATGGCTGATGCAGTCGCTGCAACTCAGCTTGTCAATCTTCAGATGCTGGTTATAGAATATAAGGCATGGCACCTGTTTCAACAGCCAGTCAGCTTGTAGCAAAGTCAGCTGGTCAAGTCACTAAACTGTCGGCCGGTTGAAGTTTTGGACGGAGGAAAAAGAGGCTAAATTGGCTCGACATGGCTAAATTATAGAAGTGGAACAGCTTGAGCCTTTAGTGAAAGTCAATGTTAATTCAAGCCGTGCTTTTTCAAGAGTGTTGATGGAAAAATCCCCATTACTGTTACTCTTCATAATTTATTTGTGTATTTATTCATGCTTCCCACACCTTGTTCATATTGTTTTTCTGTATTTCTCCAGATGGAAGCTGCACAAAGGACTGTGTTGAAGGAAATGGACTTGCCCAGTATCTGTGTATTTTCCTATACTACACCGATTGATTAACCACATCAAAATCTGAATGCATTCTATATTGTTGAAAATAAGCCTGTATCTGTAGATTGCCAAGCAATTTATTAAGCACATGAATGTTTCTTGAAGATGCATAAAGTAGTATAGGAAAGGAAGGAAAAGAAAAGAAGAGACTCCCATTGATTGCGGTGACCCTGTGACCTTTCCTATAGTGTAAAACTCAAGGCTAAACTTTTGACAATGACTATTGGGCAGATTGCCATGAAATAAATTCATGAAGATGACTTTGGTGACCTCATGCTGTTATTTCTATCACCACATTTAGGCTGAAATGTAAAAGTTATTTCTTCATTATGGGGTATGGGGGTAGAGTTATTACAGGGGTATGAGTGTGTAATAGGATATAACTCTTGTGTAACTTTATATTACCACACCATTGAAGTAAAATTGAAAATTGAAGTAAAAAAGTAAAAAAAAAAAAAAAAAGTATTTTTTCAGTTCTAATTATGATTTTTTTTTTTAATGATTTTTATGATGGCTTCATGTGATAATGTAACTTTTTTTTAGCCAAACAATCAAACGATTAATCAAGATTATTTGCATACACGCATAAGTAACATATTTCTCTTAAATATATACATTAATTTGTGCATATTTATATATTCATAATAATTACACACACTACACACACATATTAGCCAAACTTAAACTTTATTTTGTATGTGATTAATCGTGATTAATCGTTTGACAGCGCTACTTTTTTTTTTTTTTAAGATTTTATTGAATAAATAATTGCTGCATATTTCAAAGTCAGGTCCTGTGCTGCTCTGTGTAATGCCCTTAGTGTGGAAGCCTGCTGATAGAAAAATGAATTTGCATTTTTAATAAACCTGTCTGGATTTAGTTTAGACCAAATAAAAAAATCCTACAAATATTTTTATTCCGCAAACACACAGCTGTAAATGGGAACTGGTAGATCGACAGCTCATGCTAATGTGTTATAAGAATCGAAATAATAAACTGATATGAATAAATAATAAAAATATGAATAATAATATTTTGTTACTAAATTAATATAAATGATTGACAATATTTAAATATGACAAGTGATACTTTTGACTCATTTTAGAAGTTTATCATTCTACAAAACATTTGGTTTTAGTGAAAACCTGTATGTATCTAAATTAAATCATGCTTTTTACAGTCATATTTGTGCAGGTCTTAAAAGCTTCTTAAAAGTCTTACATTTGATTTGGAAAATGCTGCAGATACTCTGTTATAAGCACATTGTACATTACACTTATATTAAGTACTTGAATAATGGATTAGATAGTATATAATTGAAAAAATATGTTTTTTACTTTGTTGTATCTTATTGCAGTTGACAAATAACTTGGTCCAGCCACATGGTCCAGTGTTATTAAATACAGCCTTACGGCTTGTTTAACCAATATGCATACACATAATGTGATGTATTTTCACTGGTATTGTTGTGAACGGCAAGAAATGAAGTATTTCCAAAGATGAGCACATTGTTTTCAATTTATTTCCAGTGTTATCGTCAACTTGATTTTACAGATACAGTACTATTTAAACTGAACTGACATCACTGAATCAACAAACTATGACTGAAAATTGAGTGTTTACTATTGTCCTTTTGCATTACTGACAGTATTTTCTTATTTAATACTGTAAAACTGCTTTGAGACAAACTATTGTTAAAAGCAATGTATAAATGAAGGTGACTTGACTTTTCCTAACATTGTAAAAATAAAAATGTAATAGGTTTATACAAGGTAATAGCTGGAGGAAAAAGAAAAGAGATATAAATTAAGCATATTTATGTGTGGAATCTTGTTTCATTTGACATCACACTGCCTTATTAATTCATAACTTTATGGCATGTCTTTTTGCTTATTTTCAAACGACCTGGTCTTGCGTGTAATTAAACTTGAGTAATGTGTGTAATAAGGTGTATATGCATGTTAATGCTTGTAGTTTTTTATTAGTATTTATTAGTATTTTATTGGTATTTTGAGGGGAACAAGTTAGTGTGGTGAGGAGTGGCCTGACCTGAGAGAGGTTCTGTCTGTGTATGTGAGTGTATTTGTATTTTGTCTGTTTTGCTTTATCTACAGTTGTTTCTGCATATTTGAAGGACCCCCATGAAAAATACACGGTCATCTCTAGGGGTTTATCCTTTTAATGAACTAGTCAGCTAAATGAACTATGAACTCACAAGCAGAAATAGTGAGCAAAATTAATCACCTTTTTGAATTAAAAGTGCATTACTACAGGGGTGTGGGAAGACCTGAAGTACTTGAGTTGAGGCTGAACACATAGATCCCTCATACCATCATGAAAATAAGGTTAAAAGTTTGGCCATGTCAGTTTTACCCTGAGTAATTTGACAAAGGGTTCTGTGAAGGTGTGCCTGGGCAAAGTCATGTCTATTAAAACATTATCGTAGGACTAAACCAAATACATTAGCTAATAAAACACTTTCTGTCGTTGTATAAACTCTGAAGGTGACCCATTTTGGCCACTATTTTGACATTAAATGGAAAAACAAACAAATAAACAAACAAAAGACTTATTTTTATATACTGGGACTTCAAAGTGCTCTCTGAAACCAGGTCTGGGACAGCTTGTGTAAATGAAATGAGAACATTAAAACTTTGTTGTAGAGCTAAACCAAATACATAATTGGAAAGGTCTCAACCCGGAGAGTAACATATGTCAGTATGAAGATTCGACATGGCTCCTGCTTTCTAAATTCTGACCTCTGAACCTCAACCTCGGACCATGTTTGAAGGTTTATAATCCAGCAACAAGAAGGTCTACAGATATGAGACCAACTGTTATAGTGAGCTCTGGGCCCCAGCTATCATGTTAACATAGTCACTATTGGGCACCAACTGGGGGCGCTGTCAAAAATAGCCAAAAAGCATTTTTTTCCCCATTTAACAATTATACTTTTAAAATCGGATAACACCAGTGTCTTTCCCACCCTCTAAAACCCCAGAAGTACTTGCAGTTTAATACTGCCATCTTCTAATTATGGGGAATATACCAATGTATTTAAAAACTACAATTCCCAGTAGAGATGCGTCATTGAACTTATTACTAAGCATATAAATCAGCGTCCATATTTGAAGTTCTTCCAGTTTCCAGTTTCCAGAGTAGGGTTAGAATTAGGGTTATAAAATGCATCTTTATTATACATGTAGACAATCTCCTACAGCTGAAACATATATTATAATGCTTTTAGATGATCAAGATGAAAAAAATCGTGAGGATGTCACTTCATCGGGGATATTTAAATGTTATTGTAGAACAACCGAGTAAGGACCGTCTCCATTGTATTTATAAACTACAATTCCCACTAGAAACGCGTGATAGAACTTCCTACGGAGCGTACAAATCAGACACCATATTTGTAGTTCTTTCGGGTTCCAGGGTAGGAATGGGGTTATAAAAATATCTTTACTAAATATATCAACAGTCTCCTACAGCCGCAACATATTATTAAGATGATCTGAATGAAAAATCGTCAGGATATCAGTTAATCTGGGGTAGTTACTGGAGAAATTATTTCGATTTATTTTTTTGTAATTATGACCTGAATATGTTTGTTTAGCCCACTCAAAAAATTAATGAATTGCCCCTGCACTTATAAATATGTAAGCATTAGGAACAATAAGTAAGCCAAACAATACCCAAATAATAAAGGCTTTTAAAATGTGTGTAGCCTGCTCCCCAGACCTTCACAATAAATCAATAGCTGTCAAAATCAATTCTAGTAGCTATAACCATGGCGATCCAGATAATTATCTTTATAATTTATTTATATGCCATTCCAAATTGTCATTTCAAAATAATCCACATAAAACAACTAGTAAATCAATGTGATGTAAAGTTAAACAAATACCTCAAATAACTGTTCAACGTTGGTTGTTTCTTTTTTCTACTTTTTTGCTCAACCGTATCACTGCCATTTTTTATTATTATTAATATGTATAGGTGTTATAGTGTATTTGTGGTCTTTCTCAAAAATACAAGTGAAAATACACCAAATGCTTATTTATTGCTTAATTATTGACTACAGGCTTAAAAAGCGATCAAGCAAATTTGGCAAGGTGCATAAGTTAACACTATATAGTCTGGCAATTAGACCACATGGAGACGCCCGTATTTGAAAAGTAGAAGAGAAATGCATGATATGAAAAGGAATATTCCTAGACATTGGTGGTGGTGAAGGGGTGAATAGCAATGCTGAGATCTGAATGAATGTGGAGCTCAGCTCCTAATGAGCACAGTGGAAGGACTTCTGCGAGCTGAATACGATGAGGACTGGAGGTGAATGAGGTGGAAGATCTGAAGATTTTTGTCGCATCGATTTGCCTGAAATGACAACTGTCAGCACCAGAGAGTGGATCAGCTTTAAACTTTTTTTTTTTTTTGCATGTCTTAACAGTGGTCTGTGATGTTGTTAACTTGAAAAGCAGAGACAACAGAACATGAAATCAAGTTGTATGTCAACTGTAGTAAAACAACATACAGTACAATGTATACACATGAAATATAAAACACATTTCCAAATAACATCTGAAAATAAAATTGAGTTGGATTAAGTACATTTCTATTTAATCCTACTTGAGACTAAACTCTATGTGTCAGATTTATTGGGGATTTACACCTTGTAATAAACAGGCAACAATGTAATAAACAGTAATAAACAGGCAGAAACCAAAATGTAGTTTAAATTCTACATTTTATTTCTTCTCATTAATCTGAAGAGAATCCTTTGGCTGCCAGGAATGGGCCCACTCCTTGCCACTAAAAACAGAAGGGAATTTTTTATTTATTTTATTTACTGGGTGTTTCCAATAAATAAACATTTAACAATTGTGAAGCACACATCATTATAGAACATGCCTTTTAGAAGCATAACAGTTTCATTTTCCATCTATGAAGGACCACCACCATTTGTGACAAAGCAGATTAATAAGAAATTGTTGTAAAAAAAAGAATAACAAATATAAAGTAAATTAATAATGCCTGTATTAACCGATAAAGCGGAAAAACAGAAGAATACGTACCATATTGGACAGGGCTCCCAGTCAACCAATATTTCTGCTTTGCCCTATCAAGAAAATAAAGAATTAAAAAAAGAATAGCTTAAAACACATACATACACACACTCATTTCATTCTTAGCATAAGGATATTATGTTTGGTTATAGGCACTGAGTTCCACTGATACAGTATACAATTGGTCATTGTTGGTATTTACAGCATGTGATCATCAATTTTTCAGTACAAGCTCATTCCTAATCTGTAATTCAAAAAGACTAAACATAAAAAAGTATCTACCTAACAGCTATGGTATGTATTGTATGTATTGCCAACACACAAGAAAGTTTCTAAATCATATATTACACTGCGTACTGTCTACACTATGCGTTTCTTTTATGGCTGTCTAACCTTTCTCACTCTTTCTCTTACTACACTCCTGATGGGGAAAGCCTCTAGACGAGTGTGGTAGGAGCAATCTGTGAACATCAAAAACATATTTCACATATTTTTTAGAGCAGGAACAAAATACACACACCTCTGAAGACTTCAGTAGTGACCGGACCTGCAAGGATGACAAGTGATGTTTATCACCAACCAAAAGTTGAACCAGGTTTAACTTGTACCATGGAAACAAAGTACTCTCAGCTCCAATGTGATATGCTTGCTTGACCATAACCATAACCATAACCATACTACTGCTGAGCCACAGCTCACAATTGAGAATACTACACCACTGCTTTCTCTACTGCTTGGAAATGCATTTTGGTCAAATTTGACACATTAAGCCAGCTGGATTTTATAGGTTGTCTGTTAGGACGTATTATCTGTAGTAGTTATAAAAATAAACAATGGAATAAACTATAGTAAATAACCAGGGGTAAAAATAGCAATGTGAACACATTGATAGAGGCAACGATTATTGCATTTACATGCACTTACTCTTTTGTGGCTTTTTCCTCTTAGGCTTATGCCTTGGTCCCTCTGTGGGATAGAAGAAGAGTCAAATATACAAAGGGGAAAAAACATTAAAAAAAAAAAAAAAAAAAAGGACAAAATGCACTTTGTAATGTGTGTGTGTGTGCGTTTTTTTTTAACATGACTGGTTTGGTCATGGACAAAAATATTGGTATCCCTGCATTTCTGTCAGATAATAAATGCACTACTTTTTTCAGATTGCCATTACAAATCGTTTGCATTGGAATACCACATAAAAAGCAGAGAAAAAAAAAAGGCCAAATCTGAGACATTCTGTACAGAACTCCAAAAATGGACTGGACAAAATTATTGGCAGCTTTTCAGAATCTTCAGAATTAATATATTTCAAGCAGGTTTAAGTGGCCAGAAATGAGTCCAGATCAAAATCCCATAGAGCACCTGTCTAGAAATCTCAAAACAGCAGTTGGGAGAAGAAACCCTTTAAATCTGAAAGACCTGGAGGAGTTGGCAAAAGAAGAGTGGTCCAAAATTCCAGTAGACAGCTGTAAGAGACCTACTGATGGTTACAGTGACTGATTTCAGTTATTATTATTTTTTTTTTACAAAGGATGTGCTACAAATATTAAGTTGAGGACGTCAATTTTGTTCAGTACATTTTTTGAGATCTGTGCAGAGTGTCTCAGATTTGGCTTTTTGTGATGTTCCAATGCAAATAATTTATAATTACAACAAGTTTCTGGGAGAAGTAGTGCATTTATTATCTGACAAATGCAGAGGTGCCAATATTTTGGTCCATGACTGTATGTGTCCCTGCTGCGTCTACAGACCCCCAAAATATGAGAAAAGGCCATCCTCTCTCTTATAGGAAATGTGTGTGCATACACACTGTTTATATTTGGCTCCATATTTTACATCACATTGCAGGCTCATTAGAATTAGAACCTGCATATAACGTACATTAGAATAGTAACCATAGTTCCATCTAAAATGGCTTGTTTCTGACATACTATGTGCCTGCAAAAAGGCCCAGTTTAAGATAAATAAGGATTTTTTGTAACTGTGGATCATGCAAAGTTACTCTAGTGGAGTATCAGAATAAAAATATAGAACTGGAAATGAGCATAATATGTCTCCTTTAAATTCAATTTAATGAATTCAATTCCTTAAGAATCTTCTTAACTAATGAGCTATGGTAATATATAGTTACCAGAACCACCAATAATTACCCTACAAACATTTTACATACCTGACTTTCTCTTTTTGCAACTGAGATCAACTGTGCCCATGGATGACCCTGTGAAGAAAGCAGTGGTTTTGGAGAAAGAAAATTACTCATATACAAAATAAAGCTTTTAAATACATCAACATCACACAAGTGCAGCAGTGCATGTACTAATAGGTGAAATGTACTTGCATTTTTATTGCGATTGAATTAATGTTGATTCATTAACCCAATGTGTTTGTTATCTTGCTTATGTCCATACTGTTTGTGATAATCCCAATTTGTTTTAACAAGTGCTGATTATTTGCTGACTTGTTCAGGGAATGCAAGGGGTGGATAAATAATAGTGTTGTATAGCAAGACATAAATATTAACATTATCCTAATATTGTTAATTCTGAAAGGTCTGTAAGCATATTAACATTGGCAGCTACCATTGGGAGTGTGTGTCTGTAGAATACAAGTAAGTCCATACAAGTTTGACTCATCTCAGAGACTGAACCAGCAGTGAACTAACGTTAGGGAGCTGAAGAGATTAAAGTGACCCCATGATTGCAGTGTTTATTTATTTATTTAGTTTCAGAGGGAATTTGTTAATAATGTTCAGTGTTTTCATACATGTGAATGAGACATGGGGAAGAAGTTTGATACGGTTGGTGCACAAGCAGTAGTTACACAGAGCGCGTTCATGTGTTTTGGGGGAGTTGCTTTGGTGTGAGCCCTGATAGGATACTTTCAAAATCTAGCTACTCTGGCTGGTTTATCTAATATTGCCTATCCAAGCTTTAACAGCTAAACAACAGTGTATGAAAAAAAACCCCAAAAACATAAGAATAGAACTTCTAGCATTCTATTTTTGTTGGCGTCACAGTTTGTGATGTGGCAAAGGACTATAGTACTTCGATGACGTGTCAGTCTCTCATAGGTGCAACAGCACATTCATATAGATGTTTTCGATACAGAGTGCAAATGGTTGTGCATTTATTCGTGTTTTTAACTCGATGGGAGTGAAATGCAACCGTCTGAACCTAAGGCTGTGTATGTTGTCTCTCTTCTCCCTCCCCTCCGCAGCGCACCATGCCCACATTCTGTAGCATTTTTTAAAAGTGTGGTGAAAACTAACCGGTGCTGAAACAAGGGGTTTCATGACCCTTTAAATGAGCAGTTCACTTCCAAAAATGTACAGATAATGTACTCACCCCCTTGTCATCCAAGATGTTCATGTCTTTCTTTCTTCATTGGAAAAAAAAAAACTCTATATAGTGGACTTCTATGGTGCCCATGAGTTTGAACTTCCAAAATACAGTTTAAATGCAGCTTCAAAGGGCTCTAAACAATCCCAGCCAAGGGAGAAGGGTCTTATCTAGCGAAATACAATACAAATTGTAAAAAAAATACAATTTACATACTTTTTAACCTTAAATGCTCGTATGGTCTGATTTCATGCAGGCCTTTTTAAAGAAAATAACCGGTCGTTTCACTAGATAAGACCCTAATTCCTTGGCTGGGATCCTTTAGAGCCTTTAAGCTGCATTTAAACTACAACACAGAAGTCCATCATATGGAGAGGAATCCTGAAATGTTTTTCTTAAAAAAACACAATTTTTTTTACAACTGAAGAACGAAAGATATGAACATCTTGGATGACAAGGGGGTGAGTACATTATCTGTACATTTTTGTGCTGGAAGTGAACTACTCATTTAAGGTCACACATGGTTCAAATACTTCAAGACTTTACAAATTTAAATTGTACTTTTTTCAATTTGTCCTAATTACCTTGGCCCTCCATACCGTTCATCTGCTCCTTAGGCCCCTCTGTAACGGTTGCCTGCTCTGCCTGCTCCTCCTCCCCCTCCATAATGATTGCCTGTTCCTCCTGCCCCTCCAATGGGTCACAGGGTGTGAGGTGCAGTGTAATCAGTTCAGCATCACTGCCACTGGAATCCTGGTCCCAACCTGTGCAAGTTAAACAAGTGTTATGTTTTGCTTACTTAAAACAGGCATGGTTCAAACTCATGGTTAACCTCTATGTTTCAAGTGTCAAGCTGTTTGAATCATACAGTCCAATTTTGTGGGTTTGTGGGTGACAAACTGCAAATGTGGTAAACTGGAAAACTGCTCTTCCTATTATTCCCTAAATCTTGCTCTCTTTTAAAAAGTAAATAAGAACATTGTTTAAGGGATGGATCACCCTAAAATTAAAATTCAGCCAACAATGACTGATAATTACGAAAAGAAAAAGATTAAAAAACTGTAACTGTGGGAAAAGAATCAGTATTGTGCTAACATGTGTTGGTTATATACAAATTTAAACCTCTCCAAAGTTTCTACTGTCAAGAAGGTTAGGAGTTCATGACTCCTAACCCAGGTTGTAGGGGGGAGCCATTCCTTTAAGATTTAGAAAACATTAATACAAATCTTTTGCATACTCAACACAAGTTGTGAACTGTGACTTTAAAAAATATAGTGCATGCATCTTAACTTCACAAAGGTATTCATAAAATGAACCTATCTTCTGAAGGAAGTCCTTGGCATAGGAGGAAAGTGTGCATCGAGGGGTTAAAATTTCACATTTATTTTTTTTCTTTTTGGTCTCCTTGCCAAGAAGCAGAACTGGCTTGTATCCTATGGCATGGAGTTTCTCAAGCTGCAATGACAACATTGTGTATTTGCTGTTTAAAGTAATAGAAAAACAACAGCAAATAAATTGAAAACAAAAAACAATTCTTCTATATGGAAAAAAGATACATCTGAAACCATAAGGGTATCATATAGCTTTTTGCAACATTAGTAGCTCAGGTTTAGCACCTACACTAGCAAGACTGCGTAACCACTGTACAACTGGACAGTGACAATCTACAGATTTATTCAAAATAAGAACCTCTGTGATAATATGGCCAAATGGGTGAATGCTCCACATACATTTACAGCTGGCATGTGCACATTGTAAAGATCTTTGAATAGTACATTATAAAAGAAGTAGAATGAATGCAGTCCATTTGTTATTTCTCATCCCCTATATAAAGTTTGATTATATTGTACCTGTGATTCTGTCATAATGCTCGGTTTTTATTAATTCAAAAATACCCAACTATCACTTATATTTGCTGTGTGTTCCAATTTTGCTGCAGTAGTTTAGGACTTTCATGTGTTAGAGCTAAGATTTGATTATTTAAGGGTATTAGCACTGAAATAAAACAGTATATTAAATGACATTCTTGCCAAATCACATTTACAGTACATCTGCCTTCAAAGCTGATAAGTTGCCTTCAAAGTTAAGTTGTACTTCTGTTCTTTTATAACAGAAATAATAAAATAATAATAAGATGAAAGGGAATGAAAGGAAAGGACTGTAATGTTTGGTCAAGTACGGTGACCCATATTTGGAATTTGTGCTCTGCATTAAACCTATTCTAGTGCACACACACAGTAGTAAACAAACACACACTGTGAACACACACCCGGAGCAGTGGGCAGCCAATGCTGTGGTGCCCAGGGAGCAGTTGGGGGTTCAGTGCCTTGCTCAAGGGCCTCACCTCAGTCGTGGTATTGAGGGTGGAGAGAGAGAGAGCTGGTAATTCACTCCCACCACCTTCAATCCCTGCTGGTATCGAGACTAGAACCTGTGACCTTTGAGTTAAAAGTCTGATTACAAGAAGATTACAAGTTTGACTCTCTAACCATTAGGCCACGACTGCCCCCTGTTATTATAATAATACTATTATTATGTTTATAGTATTAATAGTAGTATTAGTATTAATAATAATAATAATAATAATAATGCCTTTCTGTCCTTGCACTGGCATGATTAATCACAAATGGTACCACTGAATTTATCCAGACAATTTAATGTCACATAAGAAATTATACATACCATGACAATGGCTTCATCCTTGATTGATGCAATGTTGTAGTTTCTCTTACGGCCAACCACCCATTGTTCTCGCTTTTCATTAAACTGCTGAAGCTTCTTCTTGAGCCGCTGCTTCACAGGCTGTTCTTTTTTACAATTTGAGCAGACCTTCTGGGCGCAGAATAAAATGCCCTGACAGAAGGGACAAATCTTTTTTGTAGACCTCCCTGGCATTGCGAGAGACAGAGACAGAAAATGATAGAGATAGAAAGATATATAGATGACAGACAGACCGACAGACAGACAGATAGATAGAAAGATAGATAGACAGACAGACAGATAGATAGATAGATAGATAGATAGATAGATAGATAGATAGATAGATAGAGTTTGGCTCTTAAAAGTGCCTTTGGGTTCGGTTAGATTCGGACAGGTTGGGACAAGATTTGGACAGGTGATTTCTTTGACAGGATCTGGAAGGAGAACAGAAAATGTTAATCATGTAGTGTTGAGTAGTTATGTTAAGTAAGGTTCAAAAAGTGTACCCCTCTAGTAAAATATTCTGAATTTCTTATAAATACTTAAGGTAAATGAATTAAAAAAAAATCATGTTTTGTTATTTTCTGTATGCTAATGTGCGTCTGCGGCTTCCTCATCCCAGATTTAAAGGCAATGTTATGTGTAGTAATGTTAGGCCAAGTCATGTCATGTCAGTTCAGAATCAGAAGTTAGGGGACATAGATGTCAAATGTAATAATACCATAATGCTTTTTTTTTAATCTTAGTTTTAATTGGCTAAATAGCCTACAACTGCTGGACAATAACAAATCATTTGTATTTGATATTTTATATTTTTCTCCTGTATTTTTTCCCATTTTTATCACAGGAATAGGCAGAAAATATATTTCATAGTTCCCATACTGTAATAAATGCTATGTCAAAAACACTGCATTATTTATATACCACATACCGTATATTTCATATATTTGTCTTTCGTCCTTTCATCAGTCACAACGTTTCTGTTTTTATTCAGCAGAGCTACAGCAATAGCTGGATACCTCTGTCAATATTAGGGATTTCCTGGCACGTCACTCGTTATTACTTTAGGAGTTTTTTAGTACTTTCTGCGCAAGAGCGCCCTCCAGCGTCGAGTATGAATGAATCATTACACTGCTTCAGCGTGTTTAGCGTCCATAATGTTCACATTTTCTCATTTTGGATACGACTGAAACATAAGGTCATGATGATTGAGATAAAATCACCCTTGACCCACACAATAATGCAGTGCTCCACGCTAGGTTACCCTTAAGCTGATATAACCGAGAGTTAGCTTATACTTAAGTTTGCTAGGCCGTTTAGCCTAATTTCACAAGTGTATGTTTTTTTTTCCCGCTGATAATGAGGAAACCATTGGTCGGGCTTTAATCGTTGTCCTAATATGAAAACCACGTGAGTCTAAGGGCAAAGAAAGGGATCAGTTATAAGATTTAAACAAAACGTGCTCATTAATTATTAGCCCGGTACCTTAATGAACAGTGGTTTGAGCACAATGACAATAATTCACCCAATAGCAAAGCAGGCTGGCTCCGTCTCCATAGCAACGGAGGCTGAGGATCATGGGTATTGCTGGCGTCCACTGTCCAAAACTTTTTCTTTTTTTCCTTTTCTTTTCTTTTCTTTTCTTTTCTTTTCTTCATTTTTTTTAATATATATTAATTTTTAACATATATTAATTGTGTATAACAAATATTAGTGATGAAAACTTAAAAACTGTATTTCTTAGTAAAAACGTTTAGATGCGATGGCCGTAGTCTCGTTATTTTACCGGGAGAATATATTTATATTTTTATCTGGAAGCACTGACGATCGTTTTGAGTAGCCTACAGAATAAAATGCAATAGAAACAAAAATCTCCTACTTAAATGTTGAGTAAAGTAGCGCTTAAAATAAACAAATAAAAAAAAGAGGAGGGAAAACAATACAGCGTCTGTGGACCCCAGTGTCAGAAAGAAAAACGTGGTGGAGGCACGAAAGATATTTCATATTGAAATACATTGGATCGAAATTCGTGCAGAGTGACACGAAAAAAGAGGGAAATTCGTGTCCATGAACACGAATCAATAGATTAAATTTCGTGACTATATCACGAAATGCCGTGAGTCATCCGGATCTTGTTGTGGGAAAAAAAAAAAAAAACTTGCGAAAAATTAAATTAAACGAATTCAAAAACACAGATTGAATGTCTGTGTTCGCTGTCAGATTCTGGTATGAATGTCCGCATTGCATTGTGGTTAACGGGCTTAGAATGAGCCCCGCTCGGCCCGTGTTCTGGCTTACTGTAACATTTCACCGGTAATAAGACCGAAATAATAATATTAAAATAAAGAAATGAATGAATACAATGATAACACTCTAAATAAATGTCGATAGATGTAGCCTTATAGTTTTTAAAATATCAATAAACAGCAAAGCAATCCAGCTTCGCAATAATAACCGAAAAAGACCGAAATAATAATAAATAATAATTAATATACAACGCCGCCACTCCCACCACGCGCAGTGCTGAGGGGGCACCAAAACTAGCCTAATGAAAAATCAATAATCATAGTCAATAATTATAATGCCGATATTATTTCAGTATATATTATTAGGCACCTTTCAGGAAAGAGTATTTAATTGCTCTAGAGATGGTGCCCCCAGTGGTCCGTTGGATTGCGCAATTTGCGCAGCACCTGACGAAGTTTGACTTTGACAGTAGGAGGTATATAAAAGACTGTCTTTAACTGTCTTTATGTTTAAAATCATAAAGGAATTATGGTTAGGGCACCAAAATGGCTAGCAACAGCACTGCACATATATAATCCCTGATAAGATCTCGTGAATAAATGTTGATTAAACAGCTTCTCTGCTGCAGCCCGACTGGCAGAAAGAATCGTGCAGTTGCACGAAAGATGCATCCAATTGAAATGCATTAGTTTAAAAAACGTGCTGGACTTACGAAAATAACGAAATAAACGTGTCCCTGCCACGAATAAATAGATTAAATTACGTGACTAAATCACGAACTGCCGTGAGACAGGGTTGCAACACAAGTGCAGGTAAAACAAGTAAGACTTCATGTAACAGGATAACTTTAAAAAGAGTGTACTAAATCACAATTATTATATAATTATTATAATCTGATAACGTATTCATGTAGATATTTTGTTCAGGCAGCACATAGCTCGCTAGATGTTATTGCGATGCTTTATATGTGTTGATTTGATGTAACGCAGTTAAAAAGAACATTAATACTAACGATATTCATTTTGTTGAATTACATGAAATTAGAAGGGTGAACTAAATCAAATGGTGTTTTGATGCCCTCTAGTGGTTAATACATTGCAACGTTAGCGTTATTTTGTCCATGTGCGCCTACCGTAGTTCAGCAGAAAATCACCCCCCCCCCAAATATATATATATATATTTTATATATTTAGTATTTTATTTAATCGAATCTCTCAACATTTTACAACAGTAGCCAGGTGGCAATTGCCACCTGCACTCTCACATACCTGCCAGGTCACTTGCAATCCACACAAATCGTGCGTGTTGCCAGTGGAGACAAGAGGCTGTGGTGGTTAAACGATTAAAACTAATGTAGCATACCGCAGGTTTTTACTTGAAAGAGATAATTGAGGGGAAGCTGCTAGAAAAGGAACGTTTTATATAACGTTACTCAAATAGCGTTAAACGACGTTTTTTCAGTTAATGTATAATGTCTTTTTGTCTCGTGTTTACCAGAACAGAAACGTATAACCTTAGCAGCAACTTCTCTTCTATTTACCGTATCATTTAGAAGGCGGGAGTTCCATTACTAGAGCGTTGCAGTTTTACTGTACTGTACTGCATTACAGTAACATTCACAGTAACAGGAGTGACACGTAAAAGTGGCACATCCATTAGTAAATTGAATTGAAAATGCTCTGTTTTGATGTTTGATACTGCAAATAGGTATTGCCTAGTTTAATTAATTTATTATTCTATATATTGTGTGCTTGTTTGTAGTGCAGATATAGTTTTACCCTAGATTGCCTGTAGTAGCTATTGAAGCAGAAGTCCATGTTGTAAAATTGGGATGGATATATATATATATATATATATATATATATATATATATATATATATATATATATATATATATATATATATATATATATATACACTACCGTTCAAAAGTTTGGGGTCAGTAAGACTTGTAATAGTCTTTAAAGTAGTCTCTTATGCTCATCAAGGCTGCATTTATTTGATTAAAAATATATTAAAAAAAAAAAAAAACAGTAATATTGCAAAATGTTTTTACAATATAAAATAATGTTTTTTTTATTTTAACATACTTTAAAATAGAATTTATTCCTGTGATGAAAATCTGAATTTTTATCAGCTGTTACTCCAGTCTTAAGTGTCACATGATCCTTCAGAAATCATTCTAATATGCGGATTTATTATTAGAATGATCAATGTTGGATAATATCAACAGTTGTGCTGCCAATTATTTTTTGGAACCTGTAATTTTTTTTTTCAGGATTCTTTCATGAATAACAAGTTTAAAAAGTACAGTGTTTATTCAAAATATAAATATTTTATAACAATGTAAATTATTTATTATTAACTTTTAATAAACTTTTAATTATTAACTTAACACATGGTGTTAAAACTTGGTGAATAAAAGTATTAATTTCTTAAAAAAAAAAAAAAAAAAAGAAAAGAAACAATAAAAATGTACTGACCCCAAACTTTTGAACGCTAGTGTATATATATAAATTTGTGGTAGGTTTACATAATGCACTGTACTGTAAGTATAAGGAATTCAGATTGAATGTTTTTGATGGAGGATTAAACTTTGACATTTTCTTTTCTTTCAGGTTAGGTGCCAGCATGATTTGGCAGTGTAAGTTGTTTCACATGACCCTTCAGAAATAATTCTAATATACTTATATTTTTTTTTTAAATAATGTTAATAAAGTTTCAGCTTTGCTCCACAGCAGTAAATTACATTTTAAAATGTATTTTACAAACAGTTTAAACAGTTATTTTAAAATTTTTTGACACTGTTAGTGTTTTTACTGTATTTTTGAGCACATGAATGCAGCCTTGGTGAGCTGAAGAGTCTTCTTTGTGAACATTTACAAATTGTAATGTTTACAAACTAGACAAGTACTGTATGCCATTATGTGTAGTAAATGATGTTTAGTTTCTTACACAGACCAATTGTTTTGTTTCAGAAGACCTCACTACATCGCCAAGCACCAGTGGACCACCAAGGGTGTTAGTGACCAAGGGATCATGGGTCTTTAGTGTTCTACTAAGAAAGTAAGTTTCTAACTTTTATTTAAGGAACTAGGCTTTTTTAGGCTTTGAGTTTGTATTATTGGTTTCTGGTTTCTGGGTGTTTAAGTTTAATGTACAATGATCATGTACAGTTTTGCACATAAGTTTACATACCCCTTGCAAAATATGCAAAATGTTAATTCTATAAAAATATAGTTTTATAAAATTTTATAAAAAGTAATAGGGATCATGAAAATTGCATGTTATTTTTTTTTTTATTTAGTACTGACCTGAATATTTCAAAACAGATGTTTATTTAAACTCCACAGGACCAAATAATGACTGAATTTATAAAAATGACTTTATGAATATGCAATGAATATGCAAACAAGAAAAATGTACACATTCAAAACATTCCTGTTCAAAAGTTTACACCCCCCTGGCTCTTAATGCATTGTGTTGCCTACTATTACAAAAGGTGAAAACATTTACTGATACTTATGTATGAGCCCCTTAATTGTTCTCATTGTTAAATAGATGGATCTCAAAATCATACAGTCACATTTGGAAAGTGTTCAAATATGTAGAAGATGCTGGAAAACCAAATAATGTGCAGGAGCTGGAGGATTTTTCTGAAGAACAGCAGGCAGATGAACTGCTCAGGACAAACAAGGAACTTAAGATAAAAGATAAAAAAGATTAAAAAAACAGTCGTGAATCATCCAGGAAACGACACCCAGTGTTGAGATTCAAGGGTATGTAAATTTTTGAACGTGGTCATTTAAATTAGATATTATTTTGTCTTGTGGAGTATATAAAAAATCTGTAGTGTTCAATCGTTTATTCCTAATCTTATTCCTACCCATTACCTAAACTTAACAACTAACTTACTATTAATAAGCAGCAAATTAGGAATTTATTGAGGGAAAAGTTGTAGTTAATAGTGAATAAGTTTACCCTATTCTAAAGTGTTACCATAAATGTATGAGCACAAGTATATTTGACATTTTCATTAGCATTCAAAATGGGATTTGTCTGTTTGATTAATATGAAGTGGGTCATTTTTCTTTAAATGTTCTGCATAGCAAAGTGTTATCATTGCATTTGTACTACTTAAACTTTTCAACACAGCACTTGCTCAAATTTGTGATCATGTGTTTAAAGGATCTAATTCCTTACCTTGCTTTCTGACCTAAACAAATTTAACATGACTGTACTAAAAGGATTAGTTCACTTCCAGAATCACAGTTTACTGATAATTTACTCACCCCATGTCATCCAGAATGTTCATGTCTTTCTTTCTTCAGTCAAAAAGAAATAAATGTTTTTGAGGAAAACATTCCAGGATTTTTCTCCATACAGTGGATTTTAATGGTGGTCAGTGGACTGAAGATTAAAAATGCAGTTTAAATGCAGCTTTTAGATCCAGATGAGTCCTCTGCAATCTGACTTTGCTGCAACATGGAACCTTTGCATTATTGACACACTATTGTCCTATTTAATACTGTAAAGTTACTTTGACACAACCTGTTGTGTAAATAACACACTGTATAAATAAACATGATATTAGACTTGATATTGGTTAGTTATTAATTTCTGTTTGTATCTCTCTCTCTTTTTTATTCAGGAGGAGTCTGATGAACCAGATCTTGGAACTGTTTTGGGGATAGTTTGCCAGATCTCTTCCACTAGCTTGCTATTATTACAGCTTCAAGTGTGGGTGCTTTTGCTCAGACCCCTATAGAACCGGGCCTGGGCTTGGCTAACCGCTTCAAACTGCAACACAGCTGACATCAGGGATTCTCATCTTTTGAATGGGTGACACTTGTTTGCACAATTACTGTCTGCTCTAATTTTTTGGCATTATATATGCACCCAGCCTTATCACTAACAGCAGTTATTGAATGTAAACCTGTAAAAAGAAATAATTTTGTAAAGTGTTGTCATTTTACTGTTGCTGCTGTCTTGTCCTTTTCAGTTTGAAGCCAGATATCATTATACACATTGCCTTTACAGGTTTGCCTTGATATAACACATTTACTTGACTCTTGTTAGTGATGAGGCTGGGCAATTTAGGGCAAAAAAGCTTTTGTTTTAAAAGGTTAAAAAGACTTGTATTTAATTTATCAAGATGTATCAAAGTATATCTACATTTGATATTTGTTAATGAAATGCTTTTGCATTTTGAGGTTGTAAAAGTTTTGTGGTATTGTGGAAAATGTTTAAACTCTACAGTGTGTTGAAACTGATTTTCCACAATTAACAATATATTGTTGTATTTTAAATATTCATTTTCACTGTGTTAAATGGAAGCGGTTAAGAAAATTCTGTTCAATAAAAGTCATTAAGTGTTTTGAGTTACTTGTACTCAATGTTTTAAGGCTTATCGGGGTTTACAGTGTACCCTCACTTGAAAGGTTAAAGGAATACCACAGAATACTCCAAAAATATAACAATTAAGGGCCGCAGGTTTATTACAAGAAATTCCTAGTATTACTGCAGAAATATGACTATAATAACACAAGAATATTACAGCAATATTGCAGCAATATTACATACTATACAACACAGTATCCCTTGGTAAATACTATAGAAATGTGAAACTAATACCACACAGTACCACACGAATATTACATACTATACAGCACAATCCTGTGGTAAATACTATGCAAATGTGAAATTAATACCAAACGTTACCACAAGAATATTACAGGAATATTACAAACTGTACAACAAAACTCTGTGGTAAAATATCCCAAAAAAACAACACAATACTACACAATTACCACACAAATCGTATGTGGTACTTTTGATGTATTATCATATGGAATACCACAGTACAAAGTACCCAGAAAGAAATGCTAATTTTTAAGAAATACGTCAGATTGATTTAGGGGCTTTTGCATCTGAACTCTTCATGTATTATATTAATAAACTGTATATAGAATTTCATCTTTTAATTGCATCTTAATACATTGAGCCATATTATATTTCTGCTGTTCTGTGGCCACGGATTTGCCGGTCTTGTTTTTATCTCCTACAGATGACTTGAATAATTAGTTTTAATCGTTTAACCACCACAGCGTCTTGTCTCCACTGGCAACACGCACGATTTGTGTGGATTGCAAGTGAGGTCACAGGTAGCTGAGAGTGCAAGTGGCGATTGCGAGTGACATTGTAATTTAGTTTCTTTTTTCTTGTCTTCACCACCTGGCTACTGCTGTAAAATGTTGAGAGATTTGATTAAAAAATAATAAATATATAAAATAAAGTAAAAAATAAAATAGACTGCAAATGACGTCACTTGCGTAAGTGCAGGCGTCTGAGAGTGCAGGTGCATGTCTGCAGCCAGACCCTATTGGGGTGAGGCAACCCTTACGAAAATAAAAACCACAATTATTAAACTGTAACCACAAATGAACCATAGTTTTGCTACACTAACCATAATCTAAGAATGAGATGTTTAGTAAAACTATGGTTGTAAATTAAATCAGATTGTAATCAATCCATCAAAAAAAAAACAAACAAAAAAAAAAAAACATGGCTACTATACTTTTACTGTAATAAACCATGGTTAATTTTGGTAAGAGACAAATATGACTTGTGATAATGCAATAACATGTTCAGTATTAGGATTTTACTGTAAAGATATTGTCATGATGTAATGATACTAATTTTGACATTTTGACATTTAGGCAATTTAGAAAATATAGTTTTGTTAAATCCATAGTATTTAAGCTAAAACAACAACACCTGGTCATAATGTAATACTTTAAATTGAACTTAAACAGAATTGGTACTACAAATAGAATATAACGAGGTGGTTGTTTTGCAACAAGGTGGATACAGTTCTGCTCATAACAGTAAATGGCTGAAGGGAAAAGTGACAGGTACAAGAAAAGTGAAAAAAGCAAACACACAAAGTGAGATGCAGAGAGATATCATGGAAAATAACGAGACTGAAAAGGAAAAGGTGCAGTTCAAGAGAGAGCCTTTATTCTTATTTTGCACAGCCCCAACCTAAGGTTTTAAACATTCATTTAAATGTGATGGCCATACAAAAAAAAAAAATAGGCTTGTCCATAGCTGTGTCTCATTTCGAAGGATGCGCCCTCCGGAGGTCGTATCCTTTGGAGGTCGCATCCTCTGTAGGATGCGTATGTGGAGTGTCCTTAAGCCTAGAATTAAATGAGACGGCCTTCGTAGGACGGACGGAAAAGGAAAAAGGAAGTATCACGTTGCTATGGCAACACACTAACAGTCTACACCGGACTGGACAGTTGTTGTGTCACGCCGCGGCCGCCTAGTTGTGCTCGCCTAGTTGACAGCCTCTAACACTAAATAAATAAAGGAAAATTATTTCTAAACTTGGAAAGTAATTTGAAAAGAAACTGTTTCTTTACTTGTTTTATTTTATTGCATATTTGAGAAGCTGCAGCATAAGTACAACTGACATCTGTTACAGAAAAAGGACAAAAAAGGAGGACAAAAAATGTATTAGTTTTACTTTTTATATTTAAACACCACATCGCTTGTGTGTACATCTGCCGGCGTCGCAATTTTTTTTCAAATAAACGACCGTTGGTTACGGCGATGCAAAGAATTGTGGGTTATATGTAGCAGCGAAGGATACACCGCATGCATCCTCCGAATTCCTGTGAAAGAAGGATGCATTCGAAGGTCGCATTTGGAGTGTCCTACTTGCTTTTCTGAAACGAGACAGCCTCTATGACGTTTGTAGCCTTCGAATGCAGCCTCCGGAGGGTGCATCCTTCGTAATGAGACACAGCTCATGTTCCATGTTTCAGAATTTGTTTTGAGAGTATGGGATGGCTTAGATGAGCCTGCCTGAAATTCTGTCCCTGTCCGACCCTGTTCTACATGGTGGTTGTTTAGCTTTGATACATTCATTAGCTAACAAATTTTAAATGTAAGTTATTTTGTATTAATGTGTCAATATGTGTCCAGTTAACAACGTGACACTAAAACAGGTAGTAGTAATGGGTACTTTTTCTTATGTCTGAGCTCATACTTCTTTACTTTAACTTAAACTGTAGGAGCTAAATGTAATTTTTTAACCACTAGATGATGGTGTGGGATGGGAGGAGTTGGTGTAGGTCATATGGCATTTAAACCTCATGATTGTGTGTGTCGGTGAACAGGTGGCGGGAGTACACGGTTCTTACCGTCATTGAGCCATGAACTTGTTTTATTGTAAACCACCTTTCTTTAATCAAATGAGCAAAGTAAGAGACGTGTGTGGACAATGATTTTACTTCGACGAGTAAAGAACATTTCATCCCCTGTTGCTGGGCGGATAGGAAGCCGCAACACAAAGTAAGAACCTTCTCTCGGACTAACAGAGATGTGCTGAACGAGGCTTTTGAAGCAGTGAGGCTTTTACAGCAAACTGCGTTGATGCTTCGAAGCTTTTGATACAGTTCTCTACTCTGCCATCTGGTGGTCAATAAAAATTCTTACACAAAATATGTCATTAAGATGTTTTGTTCATTGGGGTGTCATTGTAACAGTGGCGGTTCTACACTGAATTGCTCCCCGGGCGAGACTCCCTCCCGGCGCCATCTGGTGGTCAATAAAAATTCTTACACAAAATATGTCATTAAGATGTTTTGTTCATTGGGGTGTCATTGTAACAGTGGCGGTTCTACACTGAATTGCTCCCCGGGCGAGACTCCCTCCCGGCGCCATCTGGTGGTCAATAAAAATTCTTACACAAAATATGTCATTAAGATGTTTTGTTCATTGGGGTGTCATTGTAACAGTGGCGGTTCTACACTGAATTGCTCCCCGGGCGAGACTCCCTCCCGACGCCCCCCCCCCCCCCCCCCGCAAATACAAAAACAAGACAAAACTTCACATTTTGTACACACCACACGTTTTATTGTAGTAATACTACATGTCATCCCATAACAGACCAATTTTTGCAAAAAAAAAAATAAAATAAACTGCTCATAACTTAAATAAATATACTGTGTGCAAACAAATATTATTTAAGAAAAAATATTTTAAATTATTAAGAATAATATACAAATAAAATATAGAATAAATATAGAATAAATCACACTAAAGAAAATTAAATTATTTATTTCACTGCAGAACAGGAAACACAAACTGAAACTAAAATCTGACATTTCTGGCCTTTCTAGATGCAAAGTCATCAATAATGGCATCATATGAGATATGCTCCCCTATTGACACTTTATTAATCTAATATAATCTAATCTAAGGGAGGAACAATTAGCTCCTTGGTTAATTTACTGCCTCAAATTATATGCTTTGTCACGTAACAGAGTTATAGCAAATGAAAAATGTTTGTCTTTTAAACTATCTACACATATGTAAATTACACTGGCTATTTACAGTATACTGTAAATATATTGTAAATATATTGGCTATAGCCAACATTAACATAAACAATGGAAATAAATAACTGTACTTGCAACAGTTTTGTTGCAAAGCATAATTTTGTGGTTAAATTTAATTAGACTCATGTTGTATATACACTGCTGAAAAAACAATAGATCCCTGCCCAAAAATAATAGAAAATGTAATGGATTTAATGGTTATAATGGGAATTGTATTGGTTTTAATGGTAAGTATAACAGTGTCTTGCTTATGATTAGTTGTTTATATATGTATATATATATATATATATATATATATATATATATATATATATATATATATATCACCAGTGTGATCTGTTGACAGCTGAGCAATTGAGATTGTTGTTTACAAGCAACAAATAAGTTTGTGGTTGAGAAAGGGCTTTTATCCTTTTATCAAGTTGTTTTCATTTTCATTCAGACAAGACACATTCAATCACACATCATTGTTTTTTAATAGTAGTACTTTAATTAACAAGGATACACCACATAACTACATACATATACATGTTGACCGATATAATTATAACATTGCATTAAATAAATACCGGGTATGGGACAGCGCGATCGACACGCTTTGTATTTGAGCCTGGCGTGTCAGTGAGGTAACGAAGCTTCGTTTTCACAGATCACTTGACAGCCTCATTTCAAGCAATGCTTCAGAACACTGTTTCGAAACACTAGTGTGTCGAAAACTCGAAACGTGTGTCGACACTAGTTGTCGATCTACCCATCCCTACTGATTGCTACTATCGGAGTATGCACAGTTTACCTAATGTGTTGCAGAGTCTGTGCGTTTGAAACCAAACAGAGTGTGTAAGCTTTCAATTTAAACTTCAGAATCAGAATCAGAATTAGCTTTATTCGCCAAGTGTGCGCAAACACACGAGGAATTTGTTGTGGTTTTTTAAGGTGCTCCTGGTACATACATACATATCTGACATGAGAACAGAGAAAAACATTTAAATAAAATAAAAACTTAGAATAAATAATAATGTATGAATCTGGAACAGAAGATTTATGTACAGATTTGTGCATTATTCCTCTATATACAGCTATAAATAAGAGATGTGCATGTGTATTTACATAAAAATACTACAGAAGTTTACATAATAATACTACACAAGGAGTCAATAATTAGAAATGGAGAAAGAAATACAGAAATGAATTGTAGGACCCAGGTAATGATTTATGTTTATCTGTTTAAGCTGGAGATGGCATTTGGGAAAAAGCTGTTTTTATGTCTAGATGTTTTAGTGCTCAGGGATCTGTAGCGTCTGCCTGAGGGGAGAAGTGCAAACAGGTTGTGTCCGGGGTGAGAGGGGTCTTGGATGATGTTTCCTGCCCGTTTCTTCACTCTGGAGATGTACAAGTCCTGAAGGTTGGGCAGGTGCACACCAATGATTCTTTCTGCTGTCCTAACAGTCCGTTGCAGTCTTCTTATATCTTAAACTTGGAATGTGGAGAAGTTTCTGAAACTCGACAAACGCTGGTGAGTGCACCTTTCTTTCTTTGAGTGATATATATCGCAGTATAAGATGGATTCATTGATCCACGAAGAAGTTTGAATCACGGCCTATGTTTGGAATGCTCTATGTTAATATTCAGCTTGCTGCATATCATTGTGGAATTGGATCGCACTCTATTTGTTGTGAAGTCTTTGCTCAGTGGATTGCTTGAAATATGCCTTTGAAGTGAAAGCGCGTGTGTGCGCAGTGAGTGTGGGAAAAATGAATGGCGATGAATTGCCGATTGTAAAGGATGATGCTGCTGTGTTCGAAAATAATTCTGAGGCTGATATTGCTGTTGAAAGAAATAGTGCTGTTGAAACGGGGAAAAGAGCAAGGAAAATGACTGAAAAGGGTGTTTCATTGAGCATTGAAAATTTGCAATGGCAACGCAAAACAAAGTTTATTCAAGCAGATAAAGTTAAACTAAGGGTCAATGATCTTCTTTCTGGAAAGGTGACCAAAGAAACTCTTGCTGGTGTGCAAAAGTATTTCAAGAGTTTTGAAACACTGTGTGAAGATGCCATTAAAACTCAAAATTCTCTGCTGGAAATGCCAATGTCCAAAGCTGAGTGTGAGAAGCAACAAAAGTGACTTGTCTGCAAAATGAAAGAAAATAGTGAGCTCATTACTGACGTTAAACAGTGGTTATCAGATGCTGGAGTGCCATATAATGATGGAGATGAGGATGTAATTTCTTTAACAGACACAAATATAGATCCTGATGATAGTGTCTCTAATACCTCAAAGAAAGGATCACAAAAATCCCATTCTTCTTCTGGTTCTTCAAAGATTTCAAGCACTGCTTTTGCACGTCGTAAAGTTAAAGCTGAAAGAGCAGCTCTGTTGCAGTCTGCTGCAGCTTCAAGGAAATCACATGCTCTTTAAGCCAAAGAGGAAGATCTTTAAAGGCAAAATGAGAAACTGCGGAAAGAAAAGAAACAATTACAAATGAAAGCAAAACTAGCTGCTACTGCAAAATTGTCTGTGCTGGAATCAAATGAAGGAAGTGTTGAAGAAATGAGTGGTGTAGATCCTATGAATGCATATTATGAGAAGCATGTGAAATCATGTACATCAAGTAAATGCTCAAACTCAAAGATTTCCTTCCCTCCACTGAAAATCTGTTCACCCAAAACTCTGACACTTTAAAAACTTTCATAAATAACATAGTAAAATAAATCAAGTGGTTTTTTGAAGAAAAATTATCACTTTATGTCATGGACAGATTTAATTTAGGCTTTTATTCAAATGAAAACAATGATCAGCAAACAATGTTTGCAGAATCCAATTTTGGCAAACGGAAGCTGAAGCATGCTTGCTTTACATGTTAGAACTGAGGTTCATTCTCTTGTCTTACAGCATTTTTGAACCTCTGTAAAAACCAATGAGGTGAGGTTCGCTGATCAGTGTGCATATGAGATTAAAAGTCTACATTAAATCTGTTCATCATATTAAGATATCATGTCTCTTCAGAAGACTTGGATTAAACCACTAGATTCATATGGACTTATTTTACAATCTCTTAATAAATGTTTTAAAGCATCAAAAGTTTTGCATGAACAGACTTTCAGTGGAAGGATAGACAGCTCTCAGGTATCATTAAACATATCTTAATTTCTGTTTCGCAGATTAACCACAGTCTTATGGGTTTGGAACAACATGAGGGTGAGTAAATGACAGAATATATCCCTAAAATGTACTGAGCAACAAAAATACATAAATAAATACTTCTTACAATACAATTTATTTTTTAAATGCAGTACCCTGACAATTTATCAAAGGCTAGTATTGTATTGGTTTAATGGCTAAATCACAGTGATCAATAAGGGAAATGAAACAATGTGTATCCATTTGAATACCTTGAAATGATGAATCATGTAATAACATACCTGACAGTCTTGGAACAGCTCTTCTTCATTTTCCCCAAGATACTCAATGAGGCAATGGAAACATGTATCCCTTTTTTTCTCTCAGTACTCTGGAACTACAAAGACATGCATTTTAGTGACAATACAGTGACTCTGTGAGCTCAGTGCACTGCAACTTAAGAAAACATGCAAATAGACAAATAACCCATGTTGTAATCTGTGTTTTAATAGATCCAGTCGTTTTGATGAGGTAAAGTTACATATTTTGCATAGCCAATTAATTTGCAATAAGTTAGAACACCCATTGACTCAGTGGTTAGTTCTGGTACCTGAAGTTAACTTGTCTTGACAACTGCTATGAATACATCTTTAATTTCTCTTCATATAAATCTTTCTGTGGAAGAAAAAAAAAAGTCAGAAAAATGATTTTTAAATTATTAGATTCACACTCTGGTAAAATGAATTGTACATAATTTATATTTAATATCAATTTATGTTGCGTTTACCTGAATCCAAATGTTACAAGTTTAGAATTTCCTAAAGGTTTAAAACATTTTGCAAAATAATTACACTGTAACAGAGAGCCGAGAGGCGAGCGGATCCATATGCATACTTTTATTAAGAGGACGAGACAGGAACATGGTCAAAAGGCAGGTAGGGTCAGACAACGGCAGCCAGGTACATAGACAGCAAACCAAGAGTAGTCCTTAAAGCAAGCGAGGGTCGATCCACGGCGAACGTTATCCGAAGGGCGAGGCAATAGAATAATCCGACAGGCGAGAGTTTCGAAAGGCAGGCAGCGGGACAGATCAGACGATAACAGTGCAAGGGGTCAGGACACGGATGACAAAGAGCAAGGCAAGACTAACTAGGAAACACGACTGACTAAGGGCTCCATAAAGTTGCTAACACCAACAGTGCTAAACCCAATCCAATACTCGGCAGTGAATAACAGGAAGATCGGGGTATAAATAGTGTCTCTGATTGGATGCAGGTGAAGTGCAATGGCTGATGGGGGATGTAGTCCAGGGTGTGGTGAAACAGTCAGTGAGGTGCAAGGTGAGAGCGACATCTGGTGGTGAATGGTCCATGGCTCACCGACCAGATCCGTAACATACACCAACTGTAAGTTACTTGTGCAATGTATCTGCAAATCCAATTCAAATGAAGTGGCGCAAAATATAAAACATACAACTGTTATGTTACAGATCACATAAGGAGCATAAAAAGCATTACATTTTTTCTATTTTTTGATTTTTGTCATTAGCAGAGCACATGCTAATCGCTGTAAATGTGATGCTAACCATGTGCTCAGAGGCTGATTAGCTGTAATGCCAAATTTATAAACGTAACACTTACATACGCACCATCACACAGTTAGTAGTTAGTATACAGTCTTGTTTACGACCCAGTACATTTTTGCACTTTAAATACTTGTAAATGAGAAAACTTCACGAATGAAGCACATCGCGCGAACACAGGAATTGGAAGATTCACGCACTTATACAAACACCAATTTTCAAACATAGGCTAATTACCTGACAATAAATTTGGATCTTATAAACCCGAAACACATTTCTTAAACAGACGTTAAATTAAAAATGCCCATGGAAAAGCAAACGTTAATTATAAATCCGTAAATGATAATATAAATAAAATGGCTTTATAAATTGATCCCTTCTAACTCAAAACTCAATATATCAATAGATAAATGCAAGAAAACTTTAACAGTAATTATCTAGCATACCACATCGACAGTTTTACTGCTATTTTTCTGCTCCGCATATTACTAATCCTCTGGTAGATATTAATGTTAAACAACTTAACATTTACATTCATGATGATAACAAGTTAAATGAAAACTTACTTGTAGCTCAACAAATCGAGGTGGTGCCGGCGCCGTCGCCAATGACACGTAAGGTTAAATCACCACCATTACCAGTAAACAATGTGCTCGTTACTTTGCAAGCTTGTGGTCAGACTGGGGCTGGAAACGAAGAGTGTGTGCTGTCTATCATTCCAGTACAGATCAAGGCGGAGTCTGGTAGCAAGATTGTAAATACCTATGTGTTTTTGGATCCTGGGAGTTCTGCCAGTTTTTGTACAGAACATCTTATGAGAAAATTAAATCATACAGGAACCAGAAGCTCTATACTGCTCCGTAGTTTAGGCTAAGAAAAGTCAATAGACACTTTCATTCTCAGAGGTCTTCAAATTTCAAACTTAGACGGACAGACCTTCGTGGATCTACCAGAGTTGTATACTCAAGGGTCAATGCCTGTAAGTAAGAACAATATTCTCACTCAGGAGGACCTAAAGGATTGGCCGTACCTAGAGGGTATCAAAATTCCAAGTATCAATGCAGAGGTTGAGCTGTTGATCAGTATTAATGCATCAAATCTAGTGGAACCATGGGAAATCATTAACAGCCAAGGCGGGGGGCCCTATGCTGTCAGGACCCTATTGGGGTGGGTTGTGAATGGGCCACTAAGAGGTGGTAATAGTGACAAAGGAAAGATTGGCTGTCCTGTAGTCACTGCTAATAGGATCTCTGTCACCAGGTTGGAGGATCTGTTGATTGCTCAATATAATCAAGAATTTAATGAGAAGCTGCCTGAGGATGATGTAACAATGTCAAGAAATGATCAACAGTTCATGAAATGAATAATCAAAACCTACCCTGATAAAGGTGGATTTGTTCGATTCGTCCAAATTAAAACAAAAACAGGCCAGTTGGATAGGCCTGTATCCAAAATTTGTCTATTGCTGGAAGCAGAGAACTGAAGCTCATTCAGAATTTTTTTTATAAAGACATTTATATAAAGTTTAATTGAAAATGTGTATTACAATTATGGGGCTGGGGTGTAGGAGCTAAATGTAATTTTTTAACCTCTAGATGGTGGCGTGGGATGGGAGGAGTTGGTGTAGGTCATATGGCATTTAAACCTCATGATATTGTGTGGCGGTGAACAGGTGGGGGGAGTACACGGTTCTTACCGTCATTGAGCCATGAACTTGTTTTATTGTAAACCACCTTTCTTTAATTAAATGAGCAAAGTAAGAGACAATGATTTTATTTTGACGAGTAAAGAACGTTTCATCCCCTGTTGCTGGGTGGATAGGAAGCTGCAACAGGAACACTCCACTTTTTTTGAAAATAATATCAAAACTCTTTGGTCATTTTTGAGCGAGATGTTAACGGTCTAATCAGATTCAATGATCTATGCTAAGCTATGCTAAAATTGTTACTGCCAAGCCCGGTCACTGGCTAAATGGATTCAAAAATGGTAAAACTCAACTGTGTAACTCTAGTGAGTTGGAAAATGTGCCTATTTTCAGAAAAAAAAAAATGTGGAGTCAGTGCTTCTGTTTTCCCAGAGCATTTTCAAACATGGGAAGTGGGAAGTGAAACCTGTAGGAATATCTACCGTATGGTGTTTTTTTTTTTTAATTTATTTTGCGCATGATCTGACATGAGAAAACAAAGTCTACTGGCATCTCGGTACGTAATTCTCTTTGTATGTTTTTGAAAAATTCATTGCATTTATAGTTGACTATATTTTGAAATGATTAGTAATGTAAATCCTACTATACCAACACAATATTTTACACATTTCTTTTTCTCTCTTTTGAGCGTTGCAGTGTACACTGTAAAAACCAATATGCTGAGTCAACCTAAAATAATTTGTAACCTGGCTGCCTTAAAATTTTAAGTTGTCAACTCAAAAAAAAGTTTATTCAACTTAATGTTAAATTATATTAAGTGACAATTTAGATATTTGAGTTGAATCAACTTAAAATTTGATTGCAGCTGGGTTACTTACCCATCTGTTAAGTTTAGCAAACACAAATATCTAAGTTGTTACTTAGTACAATTAACATTTCAAGTTGACTAAACTTATTTTAGTTGACTGAACTTAAAATTTTAAGGCAGCAGGGTAACAAATTATTTTAAGCTGACTCAACAAATTGTGTTTTTTATTTTTTACAGTGTAATCATGTTGCTTTAACTTTGCTCTTGTATATTAGACACTAATCAGAAATATGACTGTAATTTATGGTCTATATATAAAATTGTGGTGTTGTGGACATTTCTAAAGAGAGAGGACCTTTAGAGTTAGTGACCTTCAGACTGCATTTCATTTTGGGTTTTATTATTTATTTTGTTTAGTTGTGCTGTTTGGATTAAATTAGTGTAATTAATGTTACACTGCATATTGGGAGTTTATGGTTTTGCCTTTGAGTACGGTGTTTATTTTGTCATTTAGTGTATTGTATTGTGAAATTTCAGTTTATGAACTGGAGCCCTTCTAGGGGTTGTGTCGACACTGTTTTGTAATATAGTGAATGTCTATTTAATGACACAAATGTTGCTAATGCTATTATTCTTTCTTCTTGTTTATTTTATGTTCTGTTATAGTTATAGTTCCAGTCCCCTGTTTTACACATATAAATGTTGTTTTGTGACTACAGAGAGTCCTTGGCTATAACGACTGTAATAAAAGAAAATTGTTTTGAAATCTACAACTGATCTCTCAAACTGTGAAAGTTAATGTCAGGTACCAAGAGTGATATTACAACCAACTCATCATCAACTTATCGTCATGTATATTTTTGTTATTTAATTTTACAAATTCAAAATTATGTTTATACCAACCATTCTAGTCATCATTCTAGTCACATTTCCACACCCCATTTCATTTTGAGCAATTCTAAATGCGTGCATACATACATAACCTTTCTATTCTACAAGTTGGAAAAATTCCCCGGAAGTAAAAAACTAACTATACTCAAGTTAAAGCGGACTTGTTCTGCTTTCTATATAGTCAGCTTAGGAGGACAGAGGTCAAGGAATTTCCATGAAAATAGTTCAACTGATTGCAAAACCATTTAACTGAAATACTATAAATTAAAGTATTAGACACGCATAAAATAAATTTGGTTGGGTTTAACCCTCTGGACCTCTTCGTTTAGGAGTCACAATATTTTTGGATTATTATTTTGAATTTGGAGGGGATTTTATGACAATATGCAATATTTATACAATTTAAATAAGCTATTTTTTCCCCATTATAATTAATATATATTTATTTATATAATATGTTAAAATTATTTTTCAATAAATGCAGCATTTCACATTAAAACAGAGTGAACTTTTAAAATCCATTTTTTTTGAAGTAAGAATTGTGCCATTAAAAAAATAACTTGTGTAGTGTCATGTAAGTGTCACATGTTCTTTGTGTTTTGGTTTCATTCTCCTGTTTCCTGTTTCTGTTCCTCATGTGTTGCTATGGTTTTTGATTGATTACCCCACACCTGTCACTAATTTTCCTCTCATTTGTCCTAGTATTTAAACTCCATTCTGTTCAGTCTTTCTTTGTCTGTTCTTAGTCAATACTAGTTTATATCCAGCCGTTATTATTAGTTGTGTGTTCTCCCAGTCTGCCTGTTTTTCTGTTATTATTAAAATCATTTTTGTTTAAACACCATTCCCCTTCGTCTGCTTGCCTGCTACACACACACCCTGACAGAAGAATGGAACTAATTAAGATGACCGAGGCTGAGGACGCGCTTTGGGGTCTGCGGCAAGGGGGTCGGAGGTTGGAGTGATATGTGGAGGATTTTCTCGAGCTTGCTAACCAGCTGAGCTGGCACGACGCTGCTATAGGTGCGCGTTTTCACCTGGGGCTGGACCTTGAGACAATCCGTTGCGATCCTGTGTGTGACTATCCCCTGAACGAACTGATTAATCTCGTCCTTTATTTGAACGGTTCTAATTTCGAAGTTGAGGAAATAAAGGAAGATAAGTCTCGCAAATGCATTGACTTCATCTGTAATTTATTGATTGTTAAATCCCACTTGGCTTGATAGTTTAAAGGGATAGTTCAACCAAAAATGAAAAATTTGTTTATCTGCTTACCCCCAGGGCATCCAAAATGTAGGTGACTTTGTTTCTTCAGTAGAAAACAAAGATTTTTTTAATTCAAACCGTTGCAGTCAGACATTTTGCACAGATATCGCTTCCTCTTCCGTGTCTCGCACCAGATGCTGCGTGTGCTCAGGACAGTAGGACATAGCGGTGAATCAGAGGTAAAAAATGATATAAATACTTTTCAGTTTCTCACACAAACCGATCTTTTGACTATCCATTATGGCATGTAGGCATAATAGTCTTTTACATTGGAATCCTTGAATTTTTAATATTTAGCATGTTGTTGTGCTGCTGCACGTCCCTGTGTGTGTAATAAGCAGAGTGTACGCGTGTTGGGAGGCTGCCTATATTTTTTATATTATTGTTGGGCACCTGGCACATTTTACTAACATGCTCTTGGAATAACAAGAAAAATATTGTACCATTGATTTTAGACCAGGTTTTAGTTGGTCAATGGCGCAGTCTATTTCAGTTGCCTCAAAATAGCAACACGCCTGAACACACCTCGTTTTTAGACCAGCATGCCCACGGGTGCACAAATGGGCACAAATGCATTTGCTATTTAAACAACGGTGCACAGGATGGAAAATTTATAACTGCGTCAGGCTGAAACTAGCAAAAAACACTTGTGTTGTGCCTGGCCTAGTCGTTTTCTAAAATCACTTCCCATTTAATGCAACCAAAGAGTATAATGCAATGTTTATTTAAGGTAGTTTATTGTTTGAAATGAATTTCTGACACTTAATTTCAAGCCTTGACTACTGTTATTCAGAGGGTCAAAGATGCAGCACATTTTTGGCCATTTTCACTATATGGTAAACTGCTTTAAAAAATACCTTTTAAAAGATGAAGAAATAAGGTGCTTAAGATAAAATTAAAAAGAGCAACATAAAATTCAAGAGACAGCAAAAATAAAAATGGTAACATATAAACATTTTGTGATAACAGAGTAAAAAAAACTGTAACTTGCTAAATTTAGCTTAATAGAATAACGTAATGTCTTGCTGCAGTGCACGTTGCCATATAAACTATTATTTTACAGATCATTCATTAGACACTACATCAAAAAAAAAAAAAAAGAGAACACAGTGTCCAGTGCATGTAGTTACAAAAAAATATAATGTTTACTGTATATATTATTTAGCAATAAAAAAGATACATAAACATACACACTCCAAAAGAATTGGCGAATATACCAAAAAAAGGAAAAATACACGCATATGTATCTATGTATGTGTGTGTGTGTGTGTGTATACATACATATATATACACACACTGCTCAAAAAAAAAAAAAATAAAGGGAACACTAAAATAACACATCCTAGATCTGAATGAATGAAATATTCTTATTAAATAATTTGTTCTTTACATAGTTGAATGTGCTGACAACAAAATCACAAAAATTATCAATGAAAATCAAATTTATTAACCCATGGAGGTCTGGATTTGGAGTCACACTCAAAATTGAAGTGGAAAAACACACTACAGGCTGATCCAACTTTGATGTAATGTCCTTAAAACAAGTCAAAATGAGGCTCAGTAGTGTGTATGACCTCCCTACAACACCTGGGCATGCTCCTGATGAGGTGGCAGATGGTCTCCCGAGGGATCTCCTCCCAGACCTGGACTAGAGCATCCGCCAACTCCTGGACAGTCTGTGGTGCAACATGGCATTGGTGGACAGAGCGAGACTTGATGTCCCAGAAGTGCTCAATTGGATTCAGGTCTGAGGAACGGGCAGGCCAGTCCATAGCATCAATGCCTTCGTCTTGCAGGAACTGCTGACACACTCCAGCCACATGAGGTCTAGCATTGTCTTGCATTAGGAGGAACCCAGGGCCAACCGCACCGGCATATGGTCTCACAAGGGGTCTGAGGATCTCATCTCGGTACCTAACGGCAGTCAGGCTACCTCTGGTGACCACATGGAGGGCTGTGCGGCCCTCCAAAGAAATGCCACCCCACACCATTACTGACCCACTGCCAAACCGGTCATGCTGGAGGATGTTGCAGGCAGCAGAACGTTCTCCACGGCGTCTCCAGACTCTGTCACGTCTGTCACATGTGCTCAGTGTGAACCTGCTTTCATCTGTGAAGAGCACAGGGCGTCAGTGGCGAATTTGCCAATCTTGGTGCTCTCTGGCAAATGCCAAACGTCCTGTACAGTGTTGGGCTGTAAGCACAACCCCCACCTGTGGACCTCAGGCCCTCATACCACCCTCATGGAGTCTGTTTCTGACTGTTTGAGCAGACACATGCACATTTGTGGCCTGCTGGAGGTCATTTTGCAGGGCTCTGGCAGTGCTCCTCCTGTTCCTCCTTGCACAAAGGCAGAGGTAGCGGTCCTGCTGCTGGGTTGTTGCCCTCCTACGGCCTCCTCCACGTCTCCTGATGTACTGGCCTGTCTCCTGGTAGCGCCTCCATGCTCTGGACACTACGCTGACAGACACAGCAAACCTTCTTGCCACAGCTCGCATTGATGTGCCATCCTGGATGAGCTGCACTACCTGAGCCACTTGTGTGGGTTGTAGACTCCGTCTCATGCTACCACTAGAGTGAAAGCACCGCCAGCATTCAAAAGTGACCAAAACATCAGCCAGAAAGCATAGGAACTGAAAAGTGGTCTGTGGTCACCACCTGCAGAACCACTCCTTTATTGGGGGTGTCTTGCTAATTGCCTATAATTTCCACCTGTTGTCTATCCCATTTGCACAACAGCATGTGAAATTGATTGTCAATGAGTGTTGCTTCCTAAGTTCCTAAGTGTTCCCTTTATTTTTTTGAGCAGTGTATATATATCTATCTATATATATATATATATATAAATAACTTCTTGTAATACTTCATAAAGGTCAGTTCCAATTAAATGCTTATAGAATTCGCCAGGAAGTCCATCTATACCTGGAGTATGACCTGAGGCATGTCCAGATACTGCAGCACTTAGTTAATCAAAGGTAATTGCCGAGTCCAAAGTTTGTTTATCCTCAGTGGTTAAAATGGGAAGATTCTGCAAAAGATCATTTTGGCTTTCCTCATCTGTGTTCTCAGCGGAGTATAACTTCCACTGCCAATAAAGTCCACTGCCAATCTACACATCTCTGTGGGATCACTTGTATCATGACCATGACTATTTTTCAAACTGTACATTTTTTTTTTCTTGTGTCCTTTTATGTTCCAAGTTAAAAAAGAAAGAAGTAGGACCATCCATATATTTTATTGATAAAAACCTATTCCTCACAAGAGCACCTTTGACTTTCTCATTTAAAATAGAGCTCAGCTTCGATTTCTTATCAGTCCACTCTTGAAAATTAACAGAAGATTGTCTCATCATATTCTCTTCAATGACTAGAATCTTTTTCAAGACACTCCAAAGTCCGTTTTAAACAGTGAGTTTGCTGACACTAATCCCTTATATGTAGTTTACCAATTTCCCACCAAATAATTACATTTTCATATCTGATTTTTTCCCTTTTCCATGTTTCCCAAAAATACTCAAAGGATTCACAAAAATGTTTGTCTTGCAATAGCTTTACATTAAAATGCCAATAAGAACTCTTATTTCTTCCAGATATCAGTGTACAGTCAAGAATAATAAGCTTGTGATCAGAAAAATGTGTGGGGCTAATAGTTGTATGTATAACTCTGTTTTTCAAATTTTTTGATACATACAATCTGTCCAAACATGCAGCTGAAATTCTCCCCTCATTCACCTTTACCCAAGTATATTGTTTTATCAAGAGGTTATTTTCTCTCCAACTGTCTGTAAAATTAAAAGTTTCAATAATACTGGCTAAAACAGCAGGTGAATTGAAATTTGGTTCTTCACCGTTCCTCTCAAAAGAAGGATCAAGTGGTACAGTTCCAATCCCCTCCTAAAATGATCAAATCATCTAACTGCTCTTGATTTAAAAAAGCCTTCAATTTATTAAAAGTATTAATCCTGTCAGAACCACTGTTTGGTGCATAGATATTAACAAAAACAAAAAAGTGACCATTAATATCAGCTTTAACTACCAGTAACCGTCCCGGTTCGGTTTCTTTTTTAGACAGGATCTTAACTTTAGTGTTTGGAGAGAAAAGAATTGCAACTCCTGCACTCAAGTTTGTCCCATGAGAAAAAACACACTCATCACCACACCACAGTCTCCAATCAACCTCATTATCCACATCACTATGGGTTTCTTGCAAAAAAGTCACATTTAGATTTTTCAATCTGATAAATTCTATGATCATTTCTGCCTTCCTCCTATCCCTCATCCCACTAACATTCAGGGATCCCACCCGTAACCTCTCCAGAAGAAAAAGAGAGATAGAAAAGAAAACAGACAAGAAAAAAAGCATATTAACCACAGTGACTAATTAGTTTTTTGCCCCTTTTTGGCCTATTGTTTCCAGTTAGACTTTTTTTGCCTGATTACAGTAATGTGCTTCTTTAGTCTAAAGCGCTTCTGTTGTGATAACTCTTCATGACTACAATGTCTCCTTGCCCACATAACAGATGCTATAAACTTATCCAAGTCTGGAAAAAAAACATCCCAGGTTACGTATGTAACCATGGTTCCCCGAGGGAACGAGACCCTGCGTCCGAAAACGCTAGGGGAACGCCTCCAGCGTGACCACGCTCTGAAACATGTGTGCAAACAGTCCAATGGAGAAGCGAGACGTCACAGGCGGGGTGACGTAGAGACCAGAGAGCTTAAAAGCACGTGCGATGCGTGCAGCCGGCAGCTTCTAAATAGAGAAGCAAGCGCTGCAGGGATGCCGGAAGTATGGCTCGAGACGCAGCGTCTCGTTCCCTCGGGGAACCATGGTTACATACGTAACCTGGGACGTTCCCCTTCAGGAACTCGAGCTGCGTCCGAAAACACTAGGGGAACGATATGCCCACGCTGCCAGACTTTCAAATCCCTGCCTAGTGTGTATCACTGAGCACAGCTAGGACGAGAGAAAAAAGGAGCCCAGAGTGGCATAAATGAGACCGAGAATCTCATGAAAGTGAGTGGCATGGAAAAACCCGCAGCGTTGAAATGTCAGAGAGGCATGACGAGAAGGCCATACTTCGAGAGGAGTGAGCCTTGATCCCCAAATAGAGGGGGGGGAACAGAGGACGCAAAGTTATGGAATAGCAACCAACTCACCACACAGCAAAGCTACACCTGGTCAGAGGCCTCAGCCTCAGCGCACCGTGGAGGAAACCTGTAACCAGGGGGTTCCTACCCACTGAGGAGCCACCCAGAAGGGCGTGGTAGGCCGCAATAGCCACGACGTAGACCTTCAGGGTGGAGTGGGCTAACCCTGCAGAGAACCGATCCTGCAGAAACTCCAGCACTGTACCAACGGGGCAGTTAACTGGGTCTTGCTGGTGGTCTCCACACCATGAAGTGAAAAGCTTCCACTTCAGGGCATACAGTTTCCTCGTAGAGGGAGCTCTGGATTGGAAGATGGTCTCAACAACCTCGGTTGAGAGACCGGAAGCTACGAGGTGTGCCCCCTCAGAGGCCACACCCATAACTTCCACAACTCCGGGCGAGGGTAGAGAATGGTGCCTCCCGCTTGTGAGAGGAGATCCCTCCTGACGGGGAATCCCCCAAGGAGAGCTGTCGAGGAGGGAAATCAGGTCCGCGAACCATGCTCGGGACGGCCAGTACGGGGCTACTTAAAGAAGAAGGACCCCGTCCCGGCGCACCCTCTCCAGAACTCCCGGGAGCAGAGCGATCGGGGGAAAGGCATACAGACGAAGGCTCGGCCACGTCTGTACCATGGCATCCAGCTCAAGGGGAGCTGGATGAGTCAGAGAGAACCAGTGGGGACATTGCGCATTCTCCTGAGTAGCGAAGAGGTCCACCTAAGCCTGGCCAAAAACTCTCCAAATCTGCTTCACCACCTCGGGGTGAAGCATCCATTCCCCGGGCCTCGGCCCCTGCCTCGACAGGATGTCTGCTCCCATGTTGAGATGCCCAGGAACATGCACTGCTCTAGCGAGAGGAGTTTGTCCTGGGACCACACAAGGATCTGGTGTGCCAGCTTGTATAAAGGGGCGCGAACGCAGACCTCCCTGGTGGTTGATGTAATAGACCACCGCTGTGTTGTCGGTGCGAAACAACACATGGCGGCCTATTAGGTCTGGGAGAAAGTGTTTCAACGCACGAAACATGGCCAGCATCTCCAGGCAGTTGATGTGCCAAGTGAGATGGCGACCGCTCCACAGACCACTGGCGGGGTGGCCACTCATGACCGCACCCCAACCGGTGAGAGACGCATCTGTCGCTAGCGTTACGCGGCGACAAGGAGCTCCTAACACCGGGCCCTGAGACAGGAACCAAGGCTTCTTCCACATGTCTAAGGCACGTAGGCATTGCCGCGTGACCTTGATCATGCGGGACGGGTTTCCCCTCAGGGAGAACCCCTTGGTCCTGAGCCACCACTGTAGGGGTCTCATGTACAGCAGGCCAAAAGGTATCACGTTGGACGCAGCTGCCATCAGACCCAGCAGTCGCTGGAACTGCTTTACAGTGAGTGACCGGCCTTCTTTCACTCTCGTGACTGCAGTGAGGATCGACTCGATCCGAGCAGGTGACAAACGTGCCTGCATCATGGTCGAATCCCACACAGTGTCTAGATAAGTGGTTCTCTGTAATGGAGACAGCACACTCTTCTTGGCGTTCAGTCTCAACCCCAGCTCTTTCATATGAGCGAGAACAACATCTCGATGTTGAACCGCCATGTGCTCCAATTGAGCCAAAATCAACCAATCGTTGATGCAGCTGAGTATGTGGATGCCCCGGAGTCGCAGCGGAGCCAGATCAGCATCCACACTCTTCGTGAAAGTGCGGGGGGGAGTGCTAGGCCGAACGGAAGAACCCGATATTGGTATGCTTCGCCCCTGAAAGCAAACTTCAGGAACTTCCTGTGTTGAGGAAGGATGGAGACGTGGAAGTAAGAGTCTTTTAGATCTATCGTCACAAACCAGTCCTCGGACCTGATTTGTGACAACGCTTGATTGACAGTCAGCATTTTGAACTTCAACCTTATAACTGAAAGATTCAGTAGTCTCAGATCTAAAATGGGACGCAGGCCCCCATCCTTCTTAGGAACAATGAAGTACCGGCTGTAGAACCCGGACTCCCTGTCTTGAGGAGAGACCACCTCGATGGCCTCCTTCCTCAACAGGAGTTCCTACTTCCTGTTCCATTACCAGACCCTGCTCGGGGCTCACCACAGTGGGAAAGACCCTGTTGAAAGGCGGCGCGCGCCGAATTGGATGCGATAACCTCGCTCTACAGTGCGGCTGAAGTGCCAAGCTGGATGGTGACCGCTCCACAGACCGCGGGCGGGGTAGCCACTCATGACCATTCCCCAACCGGTGAGGGACGCGTCCGTCGCTAGCATTACGCGGCGACAAGGAGCTCCCAGCACCAGGCCCTGAGACAAGAACCAAGGTCTCCTCCACATGTCCAAGGCACATAGGCATCGCCGCGTGACTTTGATCATGCAAAGCAGGTTTCCCCTCGGGGAGACCCCCTTGGTCTTGAGACACCACTGCAGGGGTCTCATGTACAGCAGGCCAAAAGCTATCACGTTGGACACAGCTGCCATCAGACCCAGCAGTTATGAAACTGCTTCACAGTGAGTGCCTACTTTCACTCTCTTGACTGCCGCGAGGATGACTCGATCCGAGCAGGAAAAAGACATGCCTGCATCGTGGTCAATCCCACACCAAGCCTAGATAAGTGGTTCTCTGTAATGGAGAAAGCACACTTTTCTCTGCGTTCAGTCACAACCCCAGTCTTTTCATATGGGTGAAGACGACATCTCGATGCCGAACCGCCCAAGCTCAGAATGAGCTAATACTGACAAAATGTCAAAAAGGTTAGTATAGGGTGGGAGTGCAGTAAATTTAATTCCTCAGAATTAAATGACAATGGGAGAAGAGCTAAATATTCAAAATGCACGTCGTTTGTTTTTGTTTATTTGTTTTTTGAATGGACACATTTATGAATGAACACAGCCCGCCCCCTCAAGGGCGGACTGTACATGCTCAGCTCCCGAACAAACCACACATAAATCGCTTGAATCCCCGTTCCTGTTATTTATTTATTTATTTAGAAGCGAGGGCAGGTAGAAACGAGCGATCTAATATGCAGTCAGCTCATATGCGGACAGCATCAATCTCCTCGGAGAAAGATAGCCGCAGCAGCACGAGCTCTCACTCAGAGGAGGAAGAACCGCAGCGCGGGCTTCCGAGCCCCGAGAGAGAGCGCTAGATCTAAGGAGAAAGGCAGAGAGAGGGCGGACCCGTCTCTAACCCGTTCACAGATCTATGCTGCGATCCCCACGGCCGCAGTCGCCGCTCTGCCTCGGCAAAAGCGGGATCTGAGCCGCGGGGAAGCTCACGAAGGCTCCCTTTTTTTTCTTTCGAAGAGAGCCCTCCGAGAGCGAGCGTGCGCAGCGAGAGCGCGGGCCGTCAACTCCCTCGAGAGCTGACGCAGCCCGCTTCGCCGCAAGCTCTCATTCAAAGGGGGAAGAACCGCAGCGCGGGCTTCCGAACCCAGAAAGAGAGCGGTAGATCTAGGGAGACAGGCAGAGATAGGGCGGACCCGTCTCTAACCCGTCCGTAGATCCATGTGCGATCCCCACGGCCGCAGTCGCCGCTCTGCCTCGGCAAAAGCGGGACCCGAGCCGCGGGGAAGTTCACGAGGGCTCCCTCCTCGAAGAGAGCCCTCCGGGAACGAAGCGTGCGCAGCGAGAGTGCGGGCAGTCAGCCCCCTCAGGAGCTGACACAGCCGGCTTCGCCGCGAGCTCTCATTCAAAGGGGGAAGGACCGCAGCGCGGGCTTCCGAACCCCGAAAGAGAGCGCTAGATCTAGGGAGAAAGGGAGAAAGGCAGAGATAGGGCGGACCCGTCTCTAACCCGTCCGTAGATCTATATGCGATCCCCACGATCACAGCTGCCGCCCTGCCTCGGCAGAAGCGGGAGCTGAGCGCGGGGAACGCAAACGCGGGCAGTCAGCTCCCTCGAGAACTGACTCCCATGCTTCGCTCCCAGACAGACAACAAATAGATTGTGTGTATCGCCACCCGAAATGGCGCAGGCAGAGAGGAACACACAGTCTAAATGCCGCTGCTTATATTCGTAAGAATACTTTGTAGGACATAGTGACACTCTCAAATAAAAGCTGTGCGAACTAGCACAAAAAACAGAGTGACACACACACACAGAGCGCTTGCTGAAAGACAGAAGCTGCCGGCTGCACGCATCGCACGTGCTTTTAAGCTCTCTGGTCTCTACGTCACACCGCCTGTGGCGTCTCGCTTCTCCATTGGACTGTTTGCACACATGTTTCAGAGCGTGGTCACGCTGGAGGCGTTCCCCTAGCGTTTTCGGACGCAGCTCGAGTTCCCGAAGGGGAACTTTTTTTTTTCCTTTCGTTTCATCAAGAAATTCATTGATTTGAGCCACAGTATACAAGTCTCCTTTCCTCATTTTTGACATCTCATCTCCTTCCAACCATTGCTCATCATCTTTCATGCTATCATCAGTATATTGAGACATTCCATCCAACTCATCAACTAAACCTTCCTCTGCTTCTTGTGCGTCTGTCTGAGTCAATACTTGACTGTCTATTAACAACCTGACTACAGCCAGTTTTGTTACCACTCCCAGCATCATTATCGTTTTCACTTGCCTCGTTGTGCTCAGTGAC
This sequence comes from Cirrhinus mrigala, assembly GCA_036247105.1. Taxonomy (NCBI): domain Eukaryota; kingdom Metazoa; phylum Chordata; class Actinopteri; order Cypriniformes; family Cyprinidae; genus Cirrhinus; species Cirrhinus mrigala. The sequence goes on from CM070028.1 coordinate 8,769,515, forward strand.
TCCCTCAGAAGACCTCCGCTTTTCCGTTATTTTTTGTGGTGTCTTTGTAGTTTCCACGGTGTCCGTTCTGTCGTTGTCTTTAACCGATCCGCTCTCCGTTGACTCGACAGGCAAATGCTGTTGAGTAACTTAAGTTAAGATTGTATCACCTAAAATCTGTGCTTTTGCTACTGCCTTCTTAAAGGTGACTTTATTTGCACATGTGCAGTGTTTAAGCATAATCTCCAAAAAATAATTTTCATTGTACTGTGTCTAATGTTTTCAGAAAAGCATCTGAAATCAAGGATATGGAGGAGAACACTCCTGATAAAAAGCGTCGCTATGAGAGCAGAGAGGAGGGAGGTACAGCATGTTCCAGTTGGGTGTCTATGAAGACTACAAGTTCAATGGATTCACTCAATAGAACTGAAGCAGTGAATCCTGAAACCACGTGAGAATCTTTTCCCAGTATTGCAGACAAGAACCTGAAACATCAGATTGACATGAGAAACAATATGAATGCTTTGTCTTATCTTTGTACCTCTAGAAGTAAAAGAGGATGACAATTTTTTTTATTCCAAGTGTTTCTCCTAAATGCTTACATTAATCTGTGCTTTTACTACTGCCTACTTAAAGATGACTTTATTTGCACATGTGGAGCGTTTAAGCATAACCTCCAAAAAAATAATTGTCGTCGTACTGTGTACTGTGTCACCATGAGAGCAGAGAGAATGGAAGTGCACCATGTCTCAGCTGCGTGTCTATAAAGACTACAAGTCAATACTTGACTGTCTATTAACAACCTGACTACAGCCAGCTTTGTCACCACTCCCAGCATCATCATCGTTTTCACTTACCTCGTTGTGCTCAGTGACTCCCTCAGAAGACCTCCGCTTTTCCGTTATTTTTTGTGGTGTCTTCGTAGTTTCCACGGTGTCCGTTCTGTTGTTGTCTTTAACCGATCCACTCTCCGTTGACTCGACAGGCAAACGCTGTTCTCTATCCCCGCTTTTGTGCGGGCAAAAGAGGTGTTTGTGGCCTAAATTTCCACATTCAAAGCACTTAAGGTTGTCAGTACTTGCATAGAGCATATAGGAATTTTCTCCATGACTCACGCAGAACGAGATCTCTAATGTACGCTCGGGTGAAGCGAGAAACATCAAAACTTGCCGTCTGAAAGAAAGAACGCGTTTCAATGCTGCAGTTTTACATCCTAATGGGATCATTCTTACTGGGCTTGCAATTTTTCCAAATCGTGTCAGCTCTTTAGTAATGGCGTCATTAGAGATAAAAGGTGGAACATTGGATATTGTTACTTTAGTAGCTGGAGGAGTCACAGGCACAAACATTTCATTAATCCAAATTCCACTCTCTGTCAGCTGATTCACTAACTGTACGATTTTCAAAAACACAACAATAGCTTTGTTCATTCGTGATGCTGAGAGAATATTCTCAAAACCGACCAATTCCCCCACCACCACAAGTACATCCTCCACAGGGTTAACCTGTACCGGATCAGAAGCCATACCGTCACGCGACAAAAGCCGCGAGCGGCTTAAAGTACGAAAAACTCCCTAAATAAAAAAAAACTGACCAAAAAGGAGGAAAAAGAAAAAGTAAGGGGAAAAAACAGTGTTTTTCGCACTCACTCTAGCAAACACGCTCCACTCTTCCTGCCACCCTCGCACATGCGCACAGAGAGAGAGAGAGTTCAGATGCAAAACAAAAAAATGATACTGACACATAGTATACGTGCATCAAATACTTTTATTTCAAACTCGCTAAATTCCAGCCTCAGCCCAATCAGAAGTACCAGTACTTACAGAGAAACCTATACAAAGTAGCCAGAAAGAAATGCTAATTTTAAAGAAAAATGTCAGATGGATTTAGAGGCTTTTGCATCTGAACTCTTCATGTATGTATGCATGTATGTATGTGTGTGTGTGTGTGTGTGTGTCTGTGTGTGTGTGAAAGAGAGAGAGAGACAGAGAGAGAGACAGAGTGCATTTAAAGTGCATTAGTTATTGATTTCCTCTTTTTCTTTTGTTCTCCCTCGTCACCTCTACATTTTCCATGCTTGTTTGACTAGCACCTGGAAAAATAAAACTGTTAAAACTGTAGCTGTTTAAATCATAATTTTGCAGTCTTATTTAGGTTTTAGACACTGCATTGTGTTGGCAAAGAAGTTGTAAAATTTTTGTAAGTTTAGTATGCAACTTTTTTTTTTTGTTTGTTTTGTTTTTTTTGCCTTTTGCCCCCAAATTGTCTGTGCCTGACCCTGGTTAACGCCACAGGTGTAAGTAAACAAGAATAAATTGGAGCTGAAATACATTTTATCATGAATTTCACAAGCAACATTAAGGGTGATGACTGCATCCATAATTTCATTACTAAAACATTTTTGTGGCATGCATAAACAAAGCTTACAGTATGTTTAATGCTTTGAGTAACTTAAGTTAAGATTGTATCACCTAAAATCTGTGCTTTTGCTACTGCCTTCTTAAAGGTGACTTTATTTGCACATGTGCAGTGTTTAAGCATAAACTCCAAAAAATAATTTTCATTGTACTGTGTCTAATGTTTTCAGAAAAGCATCTGAAATCAAGGATATGGAGGAGAACACTCCTGATAAAAAGCGTCGCTATGAGAGCAGAGAGGAGGGAGGTACAGCATGTTCCAGTCGGGTGTCTACAAGTTCAATGGATCTATCCAATACCATCAGAACTGGAGTTGTGGATCCTGAAGCCATGTGAGGATCTTTTTTTCAGTAGTTTCTCAGTACCTCTAGGAGAAAAAGAAGAGGCCAATTTTGTTTTTTGTTTTTATTCCAAAGCACAGTTTAGTGGATATCTGTTACAAACATGCAATATTAGCTAAAAATATTTATTAAAATCAATTTATTTCAATTATTAATTTACTGCTTTAGCTAAGGGCATACAAATGCACAGAAAGATCCCAAGTGTTGCTCAAAGACTTGTCCGTTTGGCCTATGACTAGATAAGTGCTCTTTTTGCAAATGTCGCCTCCAGATGGCACGCAGAACCTGATTTTACCAAGTACGACATGTTCCTAGATCAGCATCTTTGTTGACCCTGGAACAACATTGTGATTAACCAATCAGATCTGAAAAAACAGTTTATAGTTTTTGTGAAGTTTAGGCTTACAATCAGTGTTTAGTGCTTGTACATTAGTGTCATTCATCTATAATTTCCTCTGATTTTAGGGATTTCTCATGGGTAAGGTTAGGTTTAGGTGTAGGGATGTGGTCAAGTTTAAATTTTTGGATTCAAATGTTGTTCCAGGGTCAACAAAATATGTTGACCCAGGAACACATCTAACTCAGCAAAATCAGGACGTGCAGATGGGACAGCCTTCACAATGAGCCACATGTTTGTCACTGCTGTCAAAAAATGATTCACTATTAAAACAGCCAGCCTAGCTTAGGCAGTAGTCCTCCATCAAGCCTAAAAACAAGAAACCTGGTGTAAAATAGCTTTGCACAAAGTTGGAAATGCCACCAAAATGAATAAAAAATGGCCACAAAATTCAACATATAAATTTTGACTGTATGAGTGTTTTTAATATTTTTTATAACATTTATAACACAGACAGTTGAATGTCGAAAAAGATTACAATTTCAGTGGATCAAGCAGTGACCACTGGAGCCATGTGAGATTTTTGCCCGTATTGGAAAAAGAATATTACAAGAATAATATAAGAAATTTTGTAGTATATGGGTTTGTGTGCCATGCCAGCATGGTATATACCTAAAAGAGCTCCGTTCTGTGTGATGTGAAGTGTAGACAAAATGCTCTAATTGCTTTCATTTTTGAAGGTCCTGCAGTGAGAAAAATGAAGTTACTGGAGACCTGCAGGATTCTTACCAAGCAGTGGATGATGCCATTAAAACAGTCAAAACCACCCACAAAACCAGCATGAAGAACAAGTACGAGCGCTTATTTGAGGGAATCAAAAAACAAGAAAATGAAACCCTCCTGAACAAAATCTACACACAACTCTACATTATAGAGGGAGAGAGAGAAGGGGTGAATGAAGAACATGAGATTTTACAGATGGAGACAAGACCCAGAACACAAGACACTCCAATCTACTGCAATGACATCTTTAATCCCTCACCTAAACTAGCATGTGAGGATGAAGACAAAATAAAGACTGTTCTTACAAAAGGCATTGCTGGAATTGGAAAAACCGTCTCTGTGCAGAAGTTCATACTGGACTGGGCAGAGGAAAAAGCCAATCATGATGTAGATTTCATGTTTGTGCTTCCATTTCGAGAGCTGAACTTGATTAAAGATGATCAGTACAGTCTTCATAAACTTCTGCTGGACTTTTATCCTGAACTTCAAGATCTGCCCCCAAAGATTTATGAAGGATGTAAAGTTGTGTTCATCTTTGATGGTCTGGATGAAAACAATTTAACACTTACGTTTTCAGATGCTCAAAAAGTTTCTGATGTGACTGAGGCTTCATCAGTGGGTGTGTTATTGTCAAACCTCATCAGAGGAGATCTGCTTCCCTCTGCTCTCATCTGGATCACCTCAAGACCAGCAGCAGCCAATCAGATCCCTTCAGAATACATTAGCCGTCTGACAGAAATTCAGGGATTCAGTGACCCTCAGAAGGAGGAATATTTCAAGAAGAGAATCAATGATGAGTGTCAATTCAGCAGAATCATCTCACACATCAGAAGAGCAAGAAGCCTCCACATCATGTGCCACATCCCTGTCTTCTGCTGGGTCTCATCTACTGTGCTTCAAAACATCCTGAAACAAGATATCAATGCAGAAATCCCTCAAACTCTGACTGAAATGTACATCCACTTTCTGCTTATTCAGATCAACACTAGGAATCAGAAATATGATGAGAGGCATCCAGAGAAACTCCTGCAGTTCAACAGAGAAGTGATTGTGAAACTTGCTAAATTGGCTTACAATCAGCTGATGAAGGGCAATGTGATGTTCTATGAGGAGGACCTGATTGAGAGCAGCATAGACGTCACTGAAGCATCAGTGCATTCTGGGATTTGCACCGAGATCTTTAAGGAGGAAACTGTGATTCATCAGAGGAAAGTCTACAGCTTCATTCATCTGAGCTTTCAGGAGTTTCTAGCAGCTCTCTATGTGTTTTACTGCCACATACACAATGACAAGGAAGTACTGAAGTCATTTTACAAATATGAACAAACGTCTTTGTACATGCTGCTTAAAGGAGCAGTTGATAAATCATTGCAGGCTGGATGCTTAGATCTTTTCCTTCGTTTCCTGCTGGGCATCTCACTGGAGTCCAATCAGATACTCTTACATGATCTACTGGCTTACACAGAGAACAACATAGGGGTCTATTATGAGATCGCAAAATATATTAAAGAGAGAATTACTGGTGATGAACTACTCTCAGCTGATAAGTCTATCAATCTGTTTCTCTGTCTGCTGGAACTGAATAATCAGTCTCTCTACACAGAGATTCAGAGATTTGTGAATTCAGATAAAATCTCATACACAAAACTCTCTCTCACTCACTGCTCAGCAATAGCCTACATGCTTCAGATGTCAGATAAGCTGCTGAACGAACTGAACCTTATCAAATTCAACACATCAGATGAAGGCAGAAGGAGACTGATACCAGCTGTGAGAAACTCCAGAAAAGCCCTGTAAGCATTTTGCCATTTATCATTTTGTGTTTTTCTGAAAACAAAACAAAACAAAACAAACATTTAATCATTTACTGTTCTTTTTAGACTGTCTGATTGTAAACTCACTGATCAGTGTTGTGAAAGTCTGGCTACATCTCTACAATTAAATTCCTCATTGAAAGAGCTTGACCTGAGTAACAATGACCTGAAAGATTCAGGAGGGAAGCTGCTCTTTGATGCCCTGAAGAGTCCAAACTGCCAACTAGAGAAACTGAGGTTTGTGTGTCAGATTTTTTGTATATTTATTTTGTTCATTACATTTTACCAACAGGATATAGGGAATTAATATGTTGGATAAAAGGGGAAAAGTGGATATGTTCGAAGATACTGTTATTTTCCTATGAACATAAGACTGTTTTCTCAGTATTTCAAGTCTTTACAATTTCTCATAATCTTACAGCATAATTTAACAATTTTACAGTCAGATAAAAATCTTTGCTGTATCACAATTTCAGCCCAAGTAGGAATAAAATCTAATGAATTTTTACAACTTTGTGAGCACATTTTACTGAAAGTAACAATGGTCACTAAAACCATTCATCATTTATGCTTCAATTTAGATTGTCCATCTGTAATTTAACTGATCAGTGTTGTGGAAGCCTGGCTTCAGCTCTTAAATCATCAAATTGTCTAAAGGAGCTGGACCTGAGTAACAATAACTTGAAAGATTCAGGAGTGAAGCTGCTCTCTGATGCACTGAAGAGTCCAAACTGTAAACTGGAGGAGCTGAGGTAATTTTAAAATACTCATAAATCTATAAATGCATACACACATAAATTTCTACCTTTGATGTCTGTTACTGCAGATTATCTGGCTGTATGGTGACAAAGGAAGGCTGCTCTCATCTGGCTTTAACTCTGAGTCTAAACATCTCCCATTTGAAAGAGCTGGATCTGAGCTATAATCACCCTGGAGATTCAGTGTTCATTACTAGAAAGGAGGATCCAAACTGCAAACTGGAAAAACTCTGGTATGATGGACACTTTTAAATTAAATTTAATATTATGTTGATGTGTATTGAACAAGTCCAGTGGTAAACACACAAGTCCATACAAATGTAATAGATCTTCTGAAAATGAGGTGCCATGCTCAAGACATTCAAACAACAGAAAACAATTCAATTCAGCATTTACAGAGCTAATATTTTTTCCTATTAAAGCTAGAGTAACTAGTGTCATCTAGCAGAACTACTAAAATAAAGCATGCTTTCCATGTTTGTCCCCTTTCTGGCACCACACCTCCCCCAACTTAAACATCACAAATGACAACAGTTTGAGGTATCAAAATCTTTAATAAAATGGCCTGTGTAAAATTTTGTGAAGATCAAAACTTCAAATTTTTTTTCTGTTTTTTGGTGGACAGGCAAAATGTCAGACTGTCAAAAACTGGGGATGCACTGAATTTTCGTTTTTCGGCCGAAAGAAAGAAAGGAAAAAAAAAACATAAATAATATATATATAAAAAATATATATATAATATATAGGCCTATATATGATGCACCACACCGCCCGGCAGTGTTCAGCGAGCAGGTTTCACTCTGCTCTAGCTGCCGTCACTGTGCGGTGTGAGTCAGCTCAAATAATGCGCTGATAGGAAATTTCTGTGTAGTATACTTGTTTCTGTTTGCAGTAGTGCGACTGTGCTGTAACATGCTGCAGTAGGCCTACAGCTGTACTGGGCAACACTAGTAAAATGATGCTACCCTCTCATCCACTGATCTGCTCCCACTATGCCAGGGGTGTCCAAACTTTTTTTTAAAGGGGGGCAGATTTGATGACCTGGACACACTGGGGGCATATATATGTGGTATTTAGTCTATTAACACATTTATGTTGAATAAACAGAAATGCACAAAACTGCATAACAAAAATATCTTTGGCCTATATTTCATTACTTCCTTACATTACATTCAATTGGCCTATACACAACCAGTCAAAAGTTTTTGAATAGTAAGATTTTTAATGAAGAAGTCTCTTCTGCTCACCAAGCCTGCATTTATTTTATCCAAAGTACAGCAAAAACAGTAGAAATGATTTTTACCATTTAAAATATCTGTTTTCTTTTGAAATATATTTTAAAATGCAGTCTATTCCTGTGATTTCAAAGCTGAATTCTTAGCACCATTACCTCTAATATGCTTATTTGCTGCTCAGTAAACATTTTATGATTATATTTAAAACAGCCGAGTAGATTTTTTTCAGGTTTCTTTGATGAATAGAAAGTTCATAAGAACAGCATTTATCTGAAATAGAAATATTTTGTAACATTATAATTGTCTTTATCATCACTTTTGATCAATTTATATCATCCTTGCTAAATGAAAGTATTCATTTCTATAATTTCTTTCCCAAAACAAACAAACAAACAAACAAACAAATAAATAACATAACATAAGGTAACATAAGATAACATAGCATAACATAACATAACATAACATAAAAAATTATACTGACACTAAGTTTATTTGTATAGCACTTTTCACAATACAAATCGTTCCAAAGCAGCTTTACAGAAAATTAAAGTTTCTACAATATATCAAGCAGACAATGAACACTATTAACAGTAATGAATTATATGTTGCAATCAAACTTGCAAGCAAAATCCGGTAGTGCTGTGTGTTGTTTCAGGGTTGGAATCATCTGAGGTCCTCTGAGGCGTTGGCATCATCTCTTCATTTTTCCTTTTTTATTATTGCTATTCATAAACGTGCTCACTATATTATGAAATCTAAGTCTAGTATTCAGATATAAAATATGTAATGTATTTGGTAGCTTAAACACTTTTATAATGACTGTGTTAGTTGATTTGCGCTGAATCCAAACTGTGGGACTTACAGCTTGCAAATTCATCCTCTCCCCCCAAAAGACATTGAAGTACAGTGCATGTAGAATTATTGGGCAGGTTAATATTCTGGTCATACATTTTTTTTCCCAAGCACATTTTACCAGTTCCAAACCACATCAATCTTAATAACTACTATTGATTTTGTATGTAATAATTTATAAGTGATACATAATTGTCCATGAAGGCTGGAAGTGAAAAACGTCTTCTAATCAGGTGTGCATAATTATTAGGCATGTTTTCTTTTAAAGATAAAATGAGACAAAAAAGAGATTTAACTTGGACTAAAAGTCAAAAATGATGAAATGCCCATGAGAAGAATGCAGTACTAATGCAATAATAGAATTGGCAAAGTTAAGGCATGGCCATTGGACAGTGAAGTGCTCATTGGGTCTGCACGGTCAGAAAAAAACAGATGAAGAAGAAAAGACATGTTAACTACTAAATACTTAAGAATTAAGGTAAAGAGTTAGGTGTGAAACCATCAGAAACTATTTAGTCTCCAGCGTCACCATTTTCCAGAACTGCAACCAACCTGGGGTCTCCAGAAGTGCAATGTGTCAAGTTCTCAGAGACTTCGCTTGGGTAAAAAATCCTAAAAAAATGACCCTCACTTAATAAGAATAACATGCTGAAGTGTTGTGAAATACATCAAAACATTTTATTTTATTTTTTTTATAGGCTTTATAGACAAATACGTTGAGAGTGACTTTTGAAGGACCACTTAACAGTAGGGGAGCACAGGGCACAACCTAACACTTTTTGAATTGTTCGGTTTGTGTAAATTCACGTGGGGTTCAGAGTAATATTTTTTTATCCACAGTATTTCACATCTGTCTAGTACACAAATGCCATTTTGTTTCATAATTAAAGTGTATATGTTTTTCGGTATTTACCTCAAAAGAAATTAAGAGAAATGTGACAAAATGTCCCATAGGTCGGGTACATTGTAACATGTCAGGTGCACATTGTAACATGACCATATATGACAGCTTAAAATGTTATCTGATCGAATTAAATAAATATACACGACAAACTAAAATATTTTGTCAATAAAATAAAATCATTAACTTTTTTTCAAATAAATTAATGGTGTTTTTTTTTTTTTTTTAAGAATTAAAAAATGATCTAATTTTGGAGCTTGGGAATGGCCCTGATCTCAACACATAACTACTGTATAAAATATAATTCAAAACAATGTGGGCAAATAGATGCAACACATTCAGACATTGAGACACTCCTCTCCCTCCAAACACAGCTCTCATGGAAAACCAGACAAATAAACAAGCCAAAATGCTTTACATTTCTTTTAATAATAATTTCTGAACATTATCGATTGTCAGTCTTTATTCACCTGTTTCTTGTGGTTTATCATTAAAATCCATAAATGTAAATAGTGTAAATTACATCACAAAATGTCATATAATAGCATAGTTTAGCGGGGCACATTGTAACGCAGTGTTACAACCTTCCCCATCTGCGCAAATGAACTTAAAACTGCTAGCGCTAAACTGATAAATAACAGATTGGAGATTAAAATAATAGCAGAATTGTCTCATTTTAAATAAATACTAAAAACTGAGATGAAAAATAATGACTTAAGTCAGAAATGTACTTTTACTATGGTAAAACAAATATTCAGCGATACCTTCAAAAGGCTTTTGAATTTTGGCGCACTGTTTTTTCTGTATAATGTTGCTATGGCAACTAGTTAATACCTCAAATTTGGTTATGCTAGCATGTGTGGAAATATTTCAACCACATTTGTTACAACTAACCCCGCGTTATTTCTTTAAGAGCCTTGAAACAAACTTCTTAACTGTCACCCTTACCTTAGTGTTTATACTAAGCGTTTCACGGTAGTTTCTGACAACATAGAGCAATGGGCGCCGCCGTTGCTATAGTTACAAACAGAACTAGAAAATAGAAACATAACCTAATAGAAACCTTTTATTAATTAAACCTGAGTGAATTGGTGTCAATAGCCTTGTGGTTAGCACGTCAACATATAGCGCCATTGCGCTGCAGGCAACTCGAGTTCAAATCCCGCCTCGTGAACCTTTCCTGATCCCACCCCCTTCTCTCTCTTCCATTTTGCTTCCTGTCAAACTACACTGTCCTGTCTTAATAAAGGCATAAAAACACCAAAAATAAATCTTAAAAAAAAAAAAAAAAAAAAAAACATGAGCGCTGCACATTTCTGCACTGCTTTGTGTACAGTCATTACTGGTTATATTTAGGTCTTTCCGAAAGTGCCACCTGCTGACCAATGACTGAAAATTTTCAAATGTTTAAAATCAACCGGTGTTTTGACCCTGCAAACACGCAGAGATAATGCAGAAGATAATGCATTATAAAAACCTAAACAATTTAGAGAGTAAAATGTGTTTATATTGTTATTTAATTGAAATAATAATTGATTAAATTAATATAATAATTGGTACAACTCTTCCATTTTTTTAAAAATGAATATAGAACATTTTAGGTCATGCTTTTTACAGTAATTTTACAGTTTAATATGTTACCATAGACATTGCCCTACTGTGCTCATATGGTATTACTTTTATTTTTGTTCAGGTCATATAAGTCTTTGAGCTTAAAAAATGTACATTTGAGCTTAAAATGCTGCAGATATTGAGTTTACTCAAGGGAACACTTAAGGGGAATAATTAATGACAGCCTTAAAGTTCCTAAAAGCTGGGGACACACTACACGACTAGCATATTTCTAAGACTGACCTGAACACACTTAATGACTGTTTCCACCGACTGGAACAGATTTTAGTCTTTGACAATCGGAAAGAAGCACAAACCTAATGACTGAGTCACTCCACTACACAACACATTTAACACAACACAACACGCAGGCGTTTTCCTCTTTTGTTTTCTGTCCGCCATCTCTATCTTTCTGTCGTCCCTCAGCTCAGCTAATGTCCGTGCACTGAGCGCTCTCTCCTCCCCATGATGAGTAGACAGACCCCTTACTGCTGACTGGCTACAAGTTTGTTTTGGTACTCAGCCCGACACAGTTTTCTAAAGTGTTTTTTTAAAAAATAATAAAAATACCCCACCTTTAACGTTCTGATCACCCCGGTGTGATTGTATGCTTCAGGGACCAACCCAGTATGCGTTAAAGGGTTTAATAAGGGAGGCATACAAAATGTGCAGAGCTGTGGGTCTCCAGGACCAGGAATAAAAACCAGTGATGTAGACACATACTAACTATATGCCAAAGCATTCATAAAATACAGCGTTTTATGACAAAATTCAAAATGGTTGATGTCCAGAATGACAGACATGGGACAAACTGTTCAGAAGTTATAAGCAAAAAAAATTCATATCTCTTGACCAGTAGATGTTGCTGTGCCAAAACTGTGCAAGAGCTGTCAGGTCGGTCATGGTCTTATATGATCAATTCTGAAAAGTTTTTTTTTGTTTGTTTGTTTGTCTGTTTGTTTTGCCTACAATGTTACCAGAATGTTGAAAAAGATTATCACAGAAAATGATATCATATGTTGCCATCGACTCATTGTTAGCCAAGGAGTCAGAGGGGAAAAAAAAAACTTAAGTTCAAAAGTTATTAGCACAAATTTGGACGGTTGGTGCTGGGTTTAGTTAGAGACTCCAGATTTTCCGTAGTTAATGCTGAGACTGTACTCTATTTGAGCTTTCCTGGAAGCAGTTCTGTTGGCTGCCATAGTCTAAAGAGTGAAAGAAGAAAATATAATATAGCATACAATAGGAGCTTAGCTTCTAACTAAGTACAAAAATTGTCTAGTAAAGGATGGACAGCAAAATATATGTGTGTGTGTGTGCTTGTGCGCATATATATATATATATATATATATATATGCGTGTATGTATATGTATGTATATATATATACAGGTGCTGGTCATATAATTAGAATATCTTCAAAAAGTTGATTTATTTCACTAATTCCATTCAAGAAGTGAAACTTGTATAGTGTATACATTCATTCCACACAGACTGATATATTTCAAGTGTTTATTTCTTTTAATTTTGATGATTATAACTGACAACTAATGAAAACCCCAAATTCAGTATCTCAGAAAATTAGAATATTACTTAAGACCAATACAAAGAAAGGATTTTTAGAAATCTTGGCCAACTGAAAAGTATGAACATGAAAAGTATGAGCATGTACAGCACTCAATACTTAGTTGGGGCTCCTTTTGCCTGAATTACTGCAGCAATGTGGCGTGGCATGGAGTCGATCAGTCTGTGGCACTGCTCAGGTGTTATGAGAGCCCAGGTTGCTCTGATAGTGGCCTTCAGCTCTTCTGCATTGTTGGGTCTGGCATATCACATCTTCCTCTTCACAATACCCCATAGATTTTCTATGGGGTTAAGGTCAGGTGAGTTTGCTGGCCAATTAAGAACAGGGATACCATGGTCCTTAAACCAGGTACTGGTAGCTTTGGCACTGTGTGCAGGTGCCAAGTCCTGTTGGAAAATGAAATCTGCATCTCCATAAAGTTGGTCAGCAGCAGGAAGCATGAAGTGCTCTAAAACGTCCTGGTATACAGCTGCGTTGACCTTGGACCTCAGAAAACACAGTGGACCAACACCAGCAGATGACATGGCACCCCAAACCATCACTGACTGTGGAAACTTTACAGACTTTACAGACTTTTTTGAAGATATGCTAATTATATGACCAGCACCTGTATATATATGTAGTATATATATATATATATATATATATATATATATATATATATATATATATATATATATATATATTAATCAATATTATTTATTTTTGTTTTTTTGTACTTTTGTTTTTTTTAATTTTTTATATCTTCATTTCCTCAAAGTCAGATAAATAGAACATGGCACATCATGTTTTTTTTTTTCTTTGACAGTCTGGATCACGGGGGAGAGAACATGATTAAAGCAGGACTACAAAAATGTAGGTCTACACACACACACATACATTAACAGATCAGAATAAGGTCTCAAGAATAAAATGTTTGACTGTATACACGTGGTCAAAAATATTTTTGTGGAACCCAAAAGTCGATCCAAAGCCAGTTTGCTTCTTCAACATGTTTTGTGTTTTTATTTCTTCTCTTTTCTTGTGTGCAGATTTCTGTGATCTCACACTGGATCCAAACACGGCACACAAACGTCTTTCTCTTTCAGAGGGCAACAAAAAGTTGTTATATAATTCAAAACCGATGTCATATCCTGATCATCCAGAGAGATTTGACCGCCGTCAGCAGGTTCTGTGTAAAGAGCGTCTGTCTGGACGCTGTTACTGGGAGGCTGAATGGAGCGGGGAGGGTGACGTGGCAGTGGCCTATAAATCAATCGACAGGAAAGATTTTGAATGGTGGCTTGGAGGCAATCAAAAATCCTGGATTCTAGGCTGCTTTGGGGAGAATCTGATTGCCTGGCATGATATTATTCAAACATACATTCCTCCCCCAACACCTCCTTTAAACAAAGTAGCAGTGTATCTGGACGAGGCGGCCGGCATTTTGTCCTTCTACAGCATCTCTGACACAAACACACTCAGACACTTACACACATTCAACACCACATTCACTGAACCCCTCTATGCTGGATTTGTGCTTTATAATGCTTCAGTGTCTCTGTGTGATGTTAAACAACAGGATGAATAATTACAAGATATACAGTGGCACCAAAAACTATGAGACAATTAAAAATGTCAAAACAAGTGCACTTCATTTTAAAGATTTTTTGTAGAAATATATATTTCAATCAAAACATTTCCACAAAAGAGGTTTGTTAGGTTGAATATGCATTGTTTAAAGTGAAGAAAAAAAATTGTGTAATATTGAAGATAGTTTTGGAAATACAAGGTTCAGGTTCAGTGTCTTTCACACAGAACATAAATTGTTTTCTCAACTAAATCTTTCATGTAAGAAGTGATTGGATGAATAAATGTCATTCAAAATTTTAACATTGATTTGAGGATCTTAAAATGCAAACTGTGTTTTGCTTCAAGAGAGCAACCATACATTTGTGTTGTTTTACTTTCTTTTTTTATATTTTTCATTTATTCTTCATTTGTGTATTCATTTATAATCATTTAATCATTTTATTATTCCATTCAATCATATAATCATTTATAATAATCATTTATATACTCATTTCATCGATTCATTTATTGATTAGTCATTTATATGATGTTATATTGTTGTTCTTTTATATTTTTTTCCATTGTTGTTTATTCTATGACTGTGTGGTTTCAAGGGCTGTTTGTCTTTATGATTAAGAGATACAAAGGAATGTTTATGGAAACTGAAGGTTTATGGGATGTTGTTGTGAATCAGTTTGGTATTTCACTGCTTGTTGGATTTACAGTATGTTCTTCAGACAAAGTGTGAGCATTGAGACGTAGCTAAGGCTATTCAATAAACCCTTCTCCTTTTTACCATCATCACTTTGTCTCCTGCTCTTTACTTTCACTGGCTTTTTCCTCAGTCAACTTCTCGGCTGATAGAAGACTGTATAGTGTTTTGCGTGTTTTGGGTATCAGACAAGATCTCCTGTTAACAGAGTTTGGGTATTAGACTAGACATATTTTCTGACAGATCTGGCATCTGGGGCTGGATTTTAATTGTCTAGGCATGAGGACCCGATCTAATTTCTTCTTCACTGAATTCTTGAAGAACTTTTTTTTTTTTCAGTTGACTAGTAATGCTTAGTTAACAATGCTTGGCTTTCCTATAGTTTAGTAGAGCCTGGTGCTAGCAACACCAGTGTCACAGGTTCAATTCCCAGGGAAAGCAAGAAGTGATCATATAAATATATTCCTTGCTTAGGATAAAAGCACCTTTCAAAAGCATGGATGTAAACATTGATAATGTTTTTAATGAACTTGTTTGTGAACTGTGTGGTTTAAACCTACACCTTCTAATACAAAGTGGCCTATTTTCTGATCCAGTGTTAGAGCACACAACAAACTATAGTAGGGGTACTGGGATGCTTTTATCAATTTATTGAACTCTGATTGGCCTGATGTGTGAACACTGATACATTATGTAATTGATGACACTACCTGACTTTAATTGTCAATTCTAAGTTTGAATTTTATCTTTCTTTGTATCCAAATGTGTATTTTTGCAGTTGCACTTGATTGTGGCCCTTAGTTATGTACAAAGACAGAAAGCGAAAGTAACTTCATCATAGGGAGAGATGGGGTGTGTTACAGGAATGTAATATGAGATGAGTGAAATATGTGCAGGGAGTCATAACATCGATCGCAGTAGAGGAAACACAGGCAGACAGCACTGGAAGCAGCTAATGCTCATCAGATCACATAATTCAGTGTAAAATGAATAGAAATTATGATTTGTTCTGAAAAAAAAATAATAAACAACAATTATATCAATATTTAAGTATAGTGCCTATAAAAATGTATTCATGTAAGTATATCAAAAGTGTAATTTTGTAGTTTGTAGTCATGCTTTTTCATTGGTAATACGCGAAGCCTTGAATTAAACACCATTGCGGATGAATTTGTTAAAGAAAGGCCTGTCGAATAAAACTAAAATGAGTGAGTAGGTTTTTCCCCTTGTTTTTGGATTTTGGGCCGCTGTGCCAAGATTGTGTTTGCATGTAGTAGTTTAGTAAATATGACTTTAGTGCCACGTTGAATAATAACAATAACAGTATGTCAAATTAAAGTCATAATTGTTTTGTAAAAGTGCGCTGCCATCTGCTTGTAGCTTTTAGTTTAATAGTGACATTTGTTGGGTATATGAGCATGGCGTGACATCCGGGGTAATACTATTTTTAGTTTTTAGGGTTTCACACCATTATTTGATCTTTTACATTATTGGCTTGTTTCGATCAGTTGCGTTGAACTTTATTTTAACTGTATAACTTAATTTGATTAAAGACAAACAAATGATAAAGACTAAATTGTAAATTTGATTGGGAGCCAATGAAGGGATGCTAACACAGGTTATACTCACATATTTACTAGTGGAGCATATAACCATGTTTTTATTGATTTTTTTAAATAAATTTCGAAAGAGAACATTCATCCTTCAACGGATAGCCTCTGTACTGATATTGGATCCCAGAAAGGGTTATTTTTTTATTTTTTTGCAGAAAAATATACACTGCTGTTCAAAGGTTTTGGGTCGGTATGATATTTTAAAAATGTTTTTAAAAGAAGTCTCTCACCAATCGATTCTGATTAATGAACGTTTATTTTTATTTGTTTAATATTATTTATTTATTTATTTTACATTTTTATTTATTTATTTATTTTTGCCCTGATAGTTATAGATGTAAATCTGACTCATGATTGAGTCTGTCAGTCTATATGTGCAAGTATTTACTCTATAGGTTCTTACTGTTAGTATGTTTTTAATGGTAAAATATTAACAGGATTAAAAAAAACTATGTTGGTTCGAGGCTCTGAATTATGGTTTTGAATAATTTTCGGTTAATTGTACAGCCCTACTCACCAAGGCTGGAAGTCACATGTTTAATACTGTTGTGGATGCCTAGCAACATTTTAAAAATATCAACAAGTGTTAAATAGGGTAGCAACATGCTAGAAACATACTATAACATGTTAGCAACACTTAGCTAAGTGCTAAAGCATGCTCTTAATGCAATAAAACAGGAAGTTACTGTAACTCAGGCATGCAATGTCCAATCAGCCCCAAACTTAATATGTTTGATAAGAGTCCTGGCCTGAACACTTTTACATGCCAATATTGAGTTATAGTCATAGCGCCACCTACTGTCAACAGGAAGTGACATGTTTAACACTGTGATACACTATTAGCAACACACTAAAAAAGCCACTGAGTGCTAAACAAGTTAAAAACATACTCAATTATGCTAGCAACACTTACTTAGTGCTAAAGCAGGTTGTTAAAGACATGAAACAGGAAGTTGTTGTAATTCATTCAAACAATGTCCATATCTGCCCCAAACTTAACGTTTGATAAGAGTCCTGGCCTGAAGATATCTACATGCCCATATTTGGTTATAGTCATAGCGCCACCTGCTGGCAGCCGGAAGTGACATGTTTAACACTGTGATGGACTGTTAAAAGCACAGCAAAATATGCCATATTGTGCTAAACATGCTAGAAACACTTACTAAGTGCTAATGCATGCTATTAATGCCATGAAAGAGGAAGTTGTTGTAACTCAGCCATACAATGTCAGATCTGTCCCAAACTTGACATGTTCGATAAGAGTCCTGGCCTGAACACATCTAAAGGCCAATATTCCATTACAATCATAGCGCCACCAGCTGGCAACAGCAAATGGCTTGTTTTACACTAACTTAAACATGCAATGTACGATTTGCACCAAACTTGACATGTTTGGCAAGAGTCTTGGCCTGAAGACATCTAAAGGCCAATACTCCGTAATAGCACCACCTGTTGGCAGCAGGATATGTCATGTCTTACACTCAAGCATGCCATGTTCAATCTGCACCAAACTTCATATGTTTGATAAAAGCACTGGCCTGAAGACATCTGCATGCCAATATTCAGTTATAGGCATAGCGCCACCAGCTGGCAGCAGGAAGATTGGCAAATATCAATGACTTTGACATATTCCTCCTACATTTACTTTGTTAATAGCATAGTGCCCACCATTCGCCACCGATCGGCGGTGAGCCCGGGTGCGAGGGCCCGCCCATCGCTGCTTGCAGCTTTAATTCAGTATTATTTTTCTGTAAAGATATTGTCATGTAATGATACTCATGTTGACATTTAGGCAATTTAGAAAATAAAGTTTTATTAAATCTATAGTTTTTAAACTATTTTAAGATAAAACAACAACAACTGGTCATAATGTAATACTTTAACTTAAATAAAATTGTTACTGCACATAGAATATAATGAGGTGTGTAACAATCCCGACCTCTGTGGTTCCCCCTGATCGCCACCAGAGGTCGTCATCACCGGAGTTCTAGCTTTCACCTCCCACTACATCTCCCATAACCCCGTACCTGGTCCTGACCCCATGGACTATCACTTCCGGCTCCTCCCCTATAAATACTTCCGGGTTCCTCTCCACCATCGCGAAGTCTTGTTTTGCCCCGGCTGACATTTCTGAGCGTTTATTTCTGTGTTGGATTACTGTGGACTGTTTCTGGACTGATTACTCGTTGTATGAACTCTGCTGCCTGCCTTTTGGAACTCTCTGCTTCGTTTACGGACTATTGTTTATTCTGTCTGCTGCCTGCCCCGACCCTCTGCCTGTTCAACGACTCTGAGTATTGTCTTACCTACGTTAACCCTGTTTGTTGTGTACCGACTCTGCCTGTCTGACCTTGCTTATTATTATTAAACGCTGCAAATGGATCCCAGCTCTGTCGACCCATCATTACAGAAGACTTCGCCAAACATCGATCCAGCAGCGGTGTACAGATTGACTACGGAGATCTCAGCTCAAGCTAATGTTTTGGCGTCTCATCAACAACAACTCGCTCACTTAACAGCCCTAACGGAGGAGATGGTGAAGACGCTGCGCTCGTTGCGACTTCCCACAGCTGAGACCGCTCAATCACCTACAGCAGCGGCCACTCAACCCACTTCACCAGCCCCACCTGTAGCCAGCCCTCGTCTGGCCTACCCGGACAAGTTCGACGGCTCGCCAGCTAAATGTAAGGGCTTTCTTCTTCAATGTTCATTGTTTGTCACCCAACAGCCTGCTTTGTATCCTACAGAAGAGAGCTGCATCGCATTTGTTTGTTCATTGCTTACTGGTAAGGCGTTGGACTGGGCTACAGCTGTGTGGGATTTGAATAGTCCCACGTTTCCCTCCTTTGAATTGTTCCTCCGTCGCTTTAAAGAGGTTTTCGATTATCCCGAAGGAGGAGAGGGCGCCGGTGAACAGATTCTGACGTTGCGCCAGGGGAAGACAACCGCAGCCGAATTTGCTCTCACATTCCGCACATTAGCTGCGCAGACCGGGTGGCCCGATGAACCGCTGAAACTGCATTTCCGAAAGGGGCTGAATCACGAACTACAGGCTGAGCTGGCTTGCCGCGATGAGGGAAAGTCCCTGGACGAACTAATCAATCTGGCTATTCGCATTGACAATCTTATCCGCTCAAGGAGACCCACTAAAGACATTCCTCTCCAGCTGTCCACGCCTGCATCCGTACCTGAACGTGAAGCTATGCAAATAGCTCACACCCGCCTCACCGCTGAGGAAAGAGAACGACGTCAACAACTCAACCTCTGTCTTTACTGCGGCAAACCAGGCCATATGAAGGCATCCTGTCCGTCCAGACCCTCGCAACGCACATCTTCAGCGGTGAGTCAGTACTCTGCCCCCTCTCAGACTGTTAAAACTCCTGTTACCATCACCCTTTTGGATAAACAGATTAACACAGTCGCCCTTATAGATTCTGGTGCAGCAGGGAACTTTATGGATCTGGATTTTGCCAAAGCTCATGGTCTCACACTAAAACCTTGCACATCTCTATTGTCAGTGGCAGCGCTAGACGGAAGACCGCTGGGCCCCGGTCGGGTCCGCTACACCACCAGCGATCTCCATCTCACCATCCTTCACATTGAGACCATCCGCTTTTTCTTCATTCAAGCCCCCTGTAACCCAGTCATCTTAGGACTTCCCTGGCTCCAACAGCATGAACCACTGATCTCCTGGACGGAGGGAGAGATCACTCAATGGTCAGACAGATGCTTCATACAGTGTTTTCCCACGCTCAAGTCCAGGGTATCTAATGTGGCCACAGTCATAAAGGACTCTCCCATCGCCGACAACATTCCTCCAGTTTATCACGACCTGGCTGAGGTCTTCAGCAAGTCTCAAGCCACCCAGCTACCTCCTCATCGGGCCTCTGACTGTGCCATTGAACTGCTTCCTGGAACTACCCCTCCTAAAGGCAGGATTTTTCCACTCTCTCAACCCGAGACAGAGGCTATGAAGGCTTACATCGAGGAGGAACTTGCCAAGGGATTTATTGTGCCCTCTACCTCGCCGGCTTCAGCCGGGTTCTTCTTTGTCAAAAAAAAAAGATGGCAGCCTGCGTCCTTGCATTGATTTCAGAGGCCTGAACAACATCACCGTGAAGTACCGATACCCACTACCACTTGTGCCGCCAGCCCTAGAACAACTCCGCTCAGCCAGGTACTTTACCAAGCTTGACCTTCGCAATGCCTACAATTTGATTCGCATCAGAGAGGGGGACGAGTGGAAGACAGCCTTCTCTACTACAACTGGCCACTACGAGTACCGGGTTATGCCCTTTGGCCTGGTCAATAGTCCCTCCGTATTTCAATCCTTTATAAATGATGTGTTCCGAGACATGCTGGGCAGATGGGTCATCATTTACATGGATGATATTCTTGTCTACTCAGAGTCACTAGAGTCCCACGTCTCTCACGTCAGGAAGGTACTTCAGCGCTTAATCTCTCATCATCTGTTCGCCAAGGCGGAGAAATGCGAGTTTCATCAGACCGCAACCACGTTCCTGGGTTATGTGGTGAGCCCAGAGGGGGTGGCTATGGATGACAGCAAAGTGCAGGCAGTGCTGCGATGGCCCCAACCAACATCAAGGAATTACAGAGATTTCTGGGGTTCGCTAACTTCTACAGGCGCTTTATTAGGAACTTCAGCTCCATTGCGGCCCCACTGACGTCGATGGTTAAGAAGGGAGGGAAGCAGTTGTCTTGGTCTCCGGCTGCCATCCAGGCCTTCGAAATCCTCAAAGAATGCTTCACAACTGCCCCCATTCTTCATCATCCAGATCCCGAGCGAGAGTTCGTAGTTGAAATTGACGCCTCAAACACAGGAATTGGGGCTGTGTTGTCCCAGCGTCATGGCGATCCTCCCAAGCTCTTCCCATGTGCATTCTACTCACGCAAACTAACCCAGGCCGAACAAAATTACGATGTGGGCAATCGGGAGTTGCTGGCCATGAAGGCAGCTCTGGAGGAATGGCGCCACTGGCTCGAGGGAGCTAAGCTCCCCTTCACCATACTCACTGACCACCGCAACCTTGAGTACCTTCGCTCAGCCAAGAGGCTTAACCATAGACAGGCCAGGTGGGCACTCTTCTTCACTCGTTTTAACTTCACTGTAACCTATCGCCCCGGCTCAAAGAACACTAAGGCAGATGCCCTGTCACGTCAGTTCGAGGCCGATTACCAACCGCTCAGTCCAGACCCCATTTTACCCACAACACTCATAGTCGCTCCCGTGCAGTGGGACATCATGACAGAGCTAAATGAACTACAAGCTACCAATCCACCACCAGCAGACTGTCCTCCAGACAAGGTCCACGTTCCACAACCCTTAAGAGAGCGTGTTCTACAACTTGTTCACAACAATCCCAGTTCCGGCCACCCTGGTATCTCAGCCACACTACAACTCCTTTCCAACAAGTTTTGGTGGCCATCTATCCGTTCAGACACTATCAACTACATCAAGAATTGTGAGGTATGCTGCGCCACCAAACCATCCAAACAACTTCCAGCAGGCCTGCTACAACCCTTACCTGTTCCCCAAAGACCCTGGTCACACATCGCCTTAGACTTTGTCACAGACTTACCTTCCTCTGAGGGACACACTACCATCCTTACCGTTGTAGACCGCTTCTCCAAGTCTTGCCGATTGATTCCTCTGGCCAAGTTGCCCTCTGCCTTGGAGACCGCCGAGACGCTGTGCAATTATGTCTTTAGGTTTTACGGTCTCCCTGATGACATAGTTTCGGACAGAGGTCCCCAGTTTACCTCCCGCCTATGGTCAGCCTTCTTTAAATGCCTCAATGTGAACATAAGTCTCTCTTCAGGTTACCACCCGGAATCCAACGGTCAGTCAGAACGCCTAAACCAGGAGATCATTCGCTTCTTGAGGTCATACTGCCACCGCAATCAAACTGACTGGAGCAAGTTTCTTTTCTGGGCAGAGTACGCTCAAAACTCTATTCGCAAACCAGCTACTGGACTCACTCCCTTTCAATGTGTGCTAGGTTTCCAACCGCCACTCTTTCCTTGGTCAGGAGACCCCTCTGACTTACCAACAGTTAACTCATGGCTACAGAAGAGCGAGGCCACATGGAATGCAGCCCACACACATCTCCAACTGGCCATACGAAGACAAAAGAGATTTGCTGACCTCCACCGTCGTCCTGGTCCAGAGTTCACTCCAGGTTCATGGGTTTGGCTCTCTACAAGGGATCTACGCCTAAGACTCCCATGCCGCAAGCTCAGTCCCAGGTACGTGGGTCCTTTTAAGGTTTTAAGACAAGTCACACCAGTCTCTTACCGTTTGGCTCTGCCATCTCAATATCGTATCTCACCCACTTTTCATGTGTCTTTGCTCAAGGCCGCTGGTGCTCCGAGAGGGGTGGACGACCTAGATGAGGACCGGGTTCAGGGACCCCCTCCACTGGTCATCGACGGTGAGGAGGCGTATCGGGTCCACAAGATCCTCAACTCACGACGCCGGGGCGGGGTGCTTCAATACCTTGTTGACTGGGAGGGGTACGGCCCAGAGGAGAGGTCGTGGGTCAATGCCAAGGACATTCTGGACCCCTCACTGACCGCTGAATTTCACCTCAACCATCCGGATAGGCCTGCCCCTCGTCCCCGTGGAAGACCCCGGCGTCACCAGCCTCCTCACGTCAGGAGCCGTTCGCAGGGAGGGGGCTCTGTAACAATCCCGACCTCTGTGGTTCCCCCCAATTGCCACCAGAGGTCGTCATCACCGGAGTTCTAGCTTTCACCTCCCACTACATCTCCCATAACCCCGTACCTGGTCCTGACCCCATGGACTATCACTTCCGGCTCCTCCCCTATAAATACTTCCGGGTTCCTCTCCACCATCGCGAAGTCTTGTTTTGCCCCGGCTGACATTTCTGAGCGTTTATTTCTGTGTTGGATTACTGTGGACTGTTTCTGGACTGATTACTCGTTGTATGAACTCTGCTGCCTGCCTTTTGGAACTCTCTGCTTCGTTTACGGACTATTGTTTATTCTGTCTGCTGCCTGCCCCGACCCTCTGCCTGTTCAACGACTCTGAGTATTGTCTTACCTACGTTAACCCTGTTTGTTGTGTACCGACTCTGCCTGTCTGACCTTGCTTATTATTATTAAACGCTGCAAATGGATCCCAGCTCTGTCGACCCATCATTACAAGGTGGTTGTTTTGCAACAAGGTGGATACAGTTCTGCTCATAACAGCAAATGGCTGATGGAAAAGTGACAGATACAACAAAAATAGTGAAAAAAGCAAACACACAAAGTGAGATGCAGAGAGTTATCCTTTTTTTTAAATTTATTTTGCACAGCCTCCGTCTAAAGTTTTAAAACCTTTTTTTTTTTTTTTTTTTTTTTTAATATGATAGCCATACAAAAAAAACAGGGTTGTCTATGTTTCAGAATTTGTTGTGGGAGTATGGGATGGCCTGGATGAGTGTGAGATTTCCCAGCCTGAAATTTTATCCCAGTCTGGCCCTGTTCTGCATGGTGGTTGTTTAGCTTTGATACATTCATAAGCTAACAAATTTTAAAATATAAGTTATTTTGTATTAATGTGTCAGTATGACATGAGGTCCAGTTACCAGCATGACACTAAAACAGGTAGTAGTAATGGGTACTTTTCTGAGCCCATACTTCTTTACTTTAACTTAAAGTGCTCCTATTATGCCTTTTCATATATGACCTTTCATGCTGAGTCATGTCATGTTGAGAAGACACTGTATCCTAAGCTGTGAGTAAATTTGTTTTATATTCACTTCCAAAAGATGAATCCACAAAGATTGTATTTTCTAGCAATCGTTCAAAATACATAGTTGTGTATGTTATGTTGTGTAACAACCCTGCACATGTCTTGCTAACGGGCTAACTCATGCTTCTGTAGTTCTGTTGTTCAGCTGTAGGCCCACTGTAGTCTAAAAATTTGTGATTGATGCAGCTTGACTGTCTGTCTGTCTCATTAGTTGGAGTAATGATAAAGGATGGTGCAAAGCAGCTTTCACACCGAATGCGGGAAGCGCTGCTCTATGAAACCCATTCATTTCAAATGCTTGTGCCACGTGAGGACAGCTTATTTCTGCATCGACCAAAGCGCACACGCAGCGGAGCGCACTGCTGAACACGCCGCACTCAAAGTTCAAATTAGTTGAACTTTCGTGCTCTGAAGGGCTACACTGAACCCAGCGGCCAGCGCAGCGCTTTTTTGTGTTCGGTGTGAAAGCTCCAGGGCTGTCATTCAGTTATGGCAATGAGCGTTTAGTTTTCCGACATCTGCTATACACGGTAGACCAATCATAAAGGACTACACCATCTGACCAATCACAGCAGTGAGGGCTCACGGAAAGGAGGGGTTTAGAGAGACTGATTCTTCGAACTGCTTCATAGGTCCCCACCAATGTCCAGAGCAAATCTACGCCCTAGATACATTATGTTCTTTCATGTTTGCCACATCAATTTTAAAATATTTCACTTTTCAATAAAATAATAAATATATTAGTTTGCTAATTGCAGAAGGTGTTGCGGTAATGAGAGAAATCATTGAAAATCAAATAAAAATGTTAATTCAAATATGAATTTTAATTCAGAGTTTAAAGTAACTGTGCATGACTGTTAATGATCCATTTTTTAAAATATGAAAATGCATTGGCTTTCCTAACGGAATTGACGTTTTCAGCCAGTTGCGGTAATGAGATTTTTAAAAACTTGTTTTGGAAAATATGTTCAAAAATGTTACATTTTAGGTAAAACTTTTTAAAACTTAAGTTCACTAACACTTAAGACCTTGCTCTTAATGCTTAAAAAGGAAATTTCTTGAAATAAACATTTTTAAAAATGTACTTAATGTACTAAGATTTCAACATATCACAATGAACTTAAAACAAAACAAATCATAAGCAAAACAGCAGGGCTTAGACATCAGAAGTCCATATGATAGAACTCCACAAGAAAAGATCTGCCAAATAAAAACAATCATAAATACAAACACATTTAGCAGCCTGGATTAATATAAACATAAACATTACTAATTAAACACTTGCTGTGAAGCAAATACAACGCAATATCTTAATCATTGAAAATACACATGACAATCCCCACCTGTAAACACAGGAAAAAAAAAAAAAAAACAATGATTCCCTTTCGAGGGAACTTTGAACTGCGCCCTCTAGAGGTCGCTATGGGGGAATGTCTCTTACGTGACCGCATGTCCTGATTTTGCTAAGTTAAATGTGTTCCTGGGTCAACATATTTTGTTGACCCTGGAACAACATTTTAATCCAAAAATGTAATCTTGACCACATCCCTACACCTAAACCTAACCTTACCCATGAGTAATCCCTAAAATCAGAGAAAATAATAGATGAATGACACTGATGTACAAGCACCAAACACTGATTGTAAGCCTAAACTTGACAAAAACTATAAACTGTTTTTTAAAATCTGATTGGTTAATCACAATGTTGTTCCAGGGTCAACAAAGATGTTGATCCAAGAACATGTCGTACTTGGTAAAATCAGGTTCTGCTACGTGACCCGTGTCTGAAGCCTATATACAAAAACTACACAGTACTGGCCGGCGACAGCCTATGATTTCACTGCCGGCGTGACTTCGTCGCTGCAGGGGTGTCATACCAGCATGACCACATAGTATAAAAGGGCGCTGGTTGAACACATCATCCTCTTCTTCGTCTTCACTGACCTTTTGTCTGAAACTAAGCACAGATTGAGTGAATGTTCTCTCACCACCACAGCTCATGTGTGACGATGTGTGGTAAAGAGCAAGTGCTTTCGGCTCCCGATGAAGTTTACCTGGAGCCTCATAGATTCAGCAGCCTAGGTCATTAGACCTCTTCTCCGCCCTCGTCTCTCTTGACATGAGATGAACATGGCAGTGCTCCCCTCGCCAAGGCAAGGTCGTTT
Organism: Cirrhinus mrigala; assembly: GCA_036247105.1. Lineage (NCBI taxonomy): Eukaryota > Metazoa > Chordata > Actinopteri > Cypriniformes > Cyprinidae > Cirrhinus > Cirrhinus mrigala. The sequence continues at coordinate 8,795,947 of CM070028.1, forward strand.
AAAGCTCGCCGTCTTTGGGCAGAATGGGTAGGTCCTCCTCTCCACTGCCCTACGGCTGCTGAATGCTCAATGACAACCTCATCGGATATGTTGGCCGCTTGCTGCCACCCGATGTGTTTCTCCTTTTGCCACATTGGTGTATGCGGAGGTTGCACTACCCTATTTGGGTACTGAAAGGCCCTTGGTCTCCTGGAGCTCCATAGAATCAGCAGCCCAGGTCGTTAGACCTTTTTCTGCCCTTGTAATGTCTTCTGACATTGGGCGAGCATGGCAGCGCTCCCCTCACTAAGGCGGGGTCGTTGAAGCACGCTGCCTTTGGGCAGAATGGGTAGTTCCTCCTCTCCATTGAGGGTTAAGTACCTACCCTATGGCTGCTGTGTGATCCATGACAATCGCATCGGATAAGTTGGCTGCTTGCTGCCGCCCGCTGTGATCCTCTTACGCCACATTGGCGTGTGTGGAAGTTGCATTGCCCTATCTGGGCCTTTGGCCTCCTAAGATCCATTAAATCAGCAGCCTAGGTCATTAAACCTCTTTTTCTGCCCTTATAACTGTCTCCTGACAGGGGATGAGCATGACAGTGCTCCCCTCACTAAAGCAGGGTTGTTAAAAGCACGCCGTCTTTGGGCAGAACGAGTAGGTCCTCTCCATTTTGGTGAGGTCTCTACCCTGCGGCTGCTGAATGCTCACCTCGGTTATTAGGACTGAGCTTTCGTGACAATCTCATCAGATAAATCGGTCGCTTGCTGCCGCCCGATGTGTCGTGGCAAAAAAAAAAAAAATGACTCTCACTGAGACAAACTCAGTCAATTGTCTTTTCAAAAGTTTATTCTTTGGAAAGAAGGTCAGATAGTCATACAGAAACACAGGTTGCTGCAGAGTGTGACCAAAAAGGTAGGGCTCACTCCAACTTATATGCCCTCCCCAGCCTTCAAGGTTACATGCCCAAACCAGTAACTTTCCACACATAGTAAGAAACAGATAAACACATTTTGCTATGTCACACTCTCAAGATTCAAATATTTGTATTTAGGGCCCCGGTACGATATGTTTCATGAGCATATGAAATAAGTAAAATTATTTTTTCTTCCACAGATGTTATCTTGAAAGAGCTGAGTTCCTCTGCTCCGGGGCATTCCACTCAGGCCGCTCAATATTGAGCACTGCAGTGCTCCCCTCTTATTGAAGGGTCACTTTGAGCACAATTCTACTCCCTGCAAGCTTAGAACCTCCCTCTAATTTGGGAATTGTGTTCTCTGCTTTCCAGAGCCTCTTTATAAGAACGGTATTTGAGTGTCCAGGCTAGCCGGGCACGTTCTAAAATCCACATTGTGGTAAGAAAGCACACAAAAAAAAAAAAAAAAAAAAACATGTGCTGGTGTACTGGTGTGCATCTTAAGACAAAACAAGGGCGCTAATATATTTCAAAATCAATCAGTGCAAGTTTCTTTCAGTTTAAACAGCTCAGACTTAAATTTTAGTCTGGGGCTAAGCTTTAGCCTTGTCTGTGAAGCCAGGCGATAGTGCTTTGTTTGATACAGTGCAAGAAAGTGAACCAGAGGCAGTGTCACATCTCTGTTCTTACAGATTCCTATGTTGAAGTTTATTTTGTTCTGTTGTTCCTGATCTTAGTTCCTGTGTTTAGTTCCTGTTTAACTGGTTTTCATGGTTTCTAAGTATGAGCTCATTTGTTTCTTTGGTTATATTCCTCACCTGTGTCTAGTTTCACAACATTCTGTGCATTTATACTCCCAAGTTTGTTCTTTTGGATATTGTCTTGGTTTGAATGCAAGCTGTTATGCCAGATCACAGCTCTTTAATTATTTTGGAGTTGTTTCTGAAATCACTTTTCTGAAATTAGGCGTTGTTTCTGCATTATGTACCTTGTGATATACAGTGGTACGACCAGCAGAGGGAGTTAATGTTGCATTTAACTGAGCCAATGGCATAGCGCAGTGTTTCCCAACCCTGTTCCTGGAGGCACACCAACAGTGCACATTTTGGATGTCTCCCTTATCTGACCAATATATTTCTGGTCCTCGAGTCTCTACTAACGAGATGATGAGTTGATTCAGGTGTGTTTGATCAGGAAAAGTTGGAAAATGTGTAGGTGTTGGTGTGCCTCCAGGAACAGGGTTGGGAAACACTGGCATAGCGTACCCCAAAAGCATCTTACGCGCTTTACTCCACACCTACCGTGTTGGGGGGAAATGCTTCATCTTTTTATTCACGAGATCAGATAATTTATGGTACTAAAAGCTTTTGATGAAGAAAAAAAAAAGAACAAAAAAAAAAAAAAAAAAAAAAAAAAAGAAGAACAGAGATTGAGAGGGGTGGACAAATGGGTGGCCAATTTTATAATGGGGAAAATCCGTATATACTGTTTTTAACAAGATTAATGGGGAGAATATGATGGGCATTACAATTTGGAAGATGGCGGTAGTGCAATACTTTGGATCTTTCTTTCAAAAGTCTTTAAATTGAGAAAACGTGTTCACAGTATTGCCGCTCCTTATACGCGGATACTGCAGTTTGCGTTTGTCACCCGCTACCATGGAGTGCACCCCTTCGACCAGCGGCTGCCCTAGTGTTTCGCGAAAGGTGGTGACGGGAAGTGATTGCGATCCGGTTCTTTTGAAGAGTTTGTTTCTGAGAACCAGTTCAAAGGTTACTATTTTATGTACTTATTTATTTACATGTTATTTTGTTTGTAATGACAACGCCATTATCCATACGTCTCGAAATACACTTCATACTGAAATAAACCTATTGCGGATGGCCACTTCTTTTCTAATTTATAATGAATTTAAGTTATTTCAGGAGTCATTCTAAGCATGTTCGATTCAGATGATTCCTTGAAAAACACTGCACATAGGTGGCCAGAAACTTTTGGGGTTGTGGCTAGAACACTCCGGCCGGAAACAATGCAATTACATTTTCCTATCTATTAGACTGTGTTTTATTAACGTCTACACCTACCCCAACCCTAAACCTACCTGTTACGATAATAATTATTGTTGTACCTGGTTGCATCTGGATACCATATCCTTAACCAACATTTGAAGGAACGAAAAAAAATGCTCTAAAAGATGGAAATGAGGTAAGGCTTGTTTGTTTACAAGTAAAGAAATGCTAGCTGTGACCAGCGACCTTTGTGACCTGTGACCAGTGAGCTTTGTTTATAATATGTAACTTTACTTTTTTGTAAATAAATAACGTGAACGGACAGAGCTTAACTTAATGTATTGTATTGTAGAATGTGATCGGTAAAACGAAACCGAAAGTAAAACGCCCATTCAAAAGCAATTTCAATACACCGCGTTAGCCTGTTGACTATGGCTGCACTTATTGTTTGCACTTAATACGACTATTTTTTGTTTAGACTTTATATATATATTTATGTATGCAACAATTGGGTGCCAATAATTGTGGCCAACATGAATTAATGAAAAACATTTATTTTATAAAGAGTTTTCCCCCCAGTTTCTATTGTTTTACTCCGATGAAATGTTAAAATTTTGTGAATTTTAGTGGAGGGCACTGTAAAGTGCACACACACAGGAGTGAGTAGTGAACAAACTCACACACACCGTGAACATACACCTCGAGCAGTGGGCAGCCATTTTTGGAAATGTCCACGACTGTCCCCAATTCCATAGCCTGTTGTGCTTATATTTACAAAGGGTGCCAGTATTTCTGGAAGGCACTGTGTAATATTATCTTCGCCACAAGGATGGCTTATGGTTTTGAAGTTGTGAACTTCTCTGGTCATAACTGTCATTGAAAGCTCAAATGTATGTCTAAAACAGAGCTCTAAGCTCATGGATGTAGATGAGAAATGTAATTGTTGCAAGTAGCCTGTGTTTATCAAATACCAGTATTAACTTTGCTTTTGCTCATTTGTGCAGATGCTGGGTCATTTATTTACTACTGCATCTGGCAGGCAAAGGTTAGTATTCACAGACCTCAGTTAAGATATTTGTTATCTGTTGATGTATCGTATGTTTGGTTCAGTTTGTTTTGTTGTTGTTTACCTCCTAAAGTAAAGTTGTTACTCTTTTCCCCAGTGTTTCTCCAGGACTCTGCAAATGAATTTAATCGTGTTGTTGGAGACTCCGTCACCTTTCCATGCATATATGAGAATCAACAGCCAAGTACTGATGTTTTTTTGGCTACTCAATGGAAGCATAATTGTGTTAAATATTATAGATGGCAAACCTTGTTGAACCAGCACGAAATATTCAGGAATCGAACAGAAAGTTTCCTTTCAGCATATGCAAAGGGAAATTACTCAATTAAGCTGAAAGATCAAGCTTAAACCTCTTTCAAGCTCCTGAAGTTTGCGGACGACACCACACTCATTGGCCTCATCAATGACGGAGATGCGTCTGCTTACAGACAAGAGGTTAAAGAGCTAACTGTCTGGTGCAGTCACAACAACCTGGAGCTCAACACGCTCAAAACAGTAGAGATGACAGTGGACATCAGGAGGAACCCCCCTGCTCTCCCCCCACTTACTATCATGGACAGCACTGTAATGTCAGTGGAAACATTCAGGTTCCTGGGCACTACAATCACTCAGAACCTGAAGTGGGACAATCACATTGACCTGATTGTCAAAAGGGCCCAGCAGAGGCTGTACTTCCTTCGCCAGCTGAGGAAGTTCAATCTGCCGAAGGAGCTGCTGAAACAGTTCTACTCAGCCATCATTGAATCCGTCCTCTGCACCTCAATAACTGTCTGGTTCAGCTCAGCTACCAAAACTGATCTTAGAAGACTACAGAGGATAGTCCGGACTGCTGAGCGATTCATTGGTACAACCCTCCAAGATCTGTACTCATCCAGAGTGAGCAAAAGGGCTAGCAAAATCATTCTGGACCCCTCACACCCAGCCCACATCCTCTTCAAACTGTTGCCATCTGGTCGGCGCTACAGAGCACAGACTACCAAAACAGCCAGACATAGAAAAAGCTTCTTCCCTCAGGCCATCTACCTGATGAACAGTTAAATTCCCCCCACTGTGCAATAAAATGTGCAATACCATACCATACCTATATTTATTATAGATTCCATACATTCAATTCCTTTGTATAATTTGTATATAGAACATCCGTACTTACATTATATTGTCTTGTGTATTGTCTTTCACATATTTATTCTAATCACTCGTTTATTTGTCTATTGTTTGTGTCTTTTCATATATTTATTCTAAACACTTGTTTATTTCTGTTATCTGTGTCTTGTCACTTGTGATCCTGTCTGTGCACTGGAAGCTTCTGTCACCAAGACAAATTCCTTGTGTGTGTAAGCACACTTGGCAATAAAGCTCTTTCTGATCTTCTGATCTGATCTGAGATCTGAAGTTGAACCATACAGGAAACTACACTTGTTTTTTTAGAAAAGGAGGAAAAGAGGATGCAGCTTTTTGTCAAAGGTACATGGGATCCTTGTTTGATAAATTCTGATTTTAAATTGCACACCACAGTAAAAGCACTATTTTATATCTACACTCATAAATTTGCAGAATTGCTTCTCTCTATCAAGTGTGCCAGATACGACATGAAAATTGAAGCCAAAACATTTTGATCGCCCCCTGGTGGCTGGCTGCAGTATAGTTCATAAACCCCACCCTATCTATGTAAACGAATGGGACATAAGGCCAGAAAGTAAATAATCAAATTACACTTCAAATAAAGTTTTCCTAAAGATGGTTTCCATCATTTTAGATAGTTCTTGTCACATTGATGTATGTTCAAGTGTTTGTTTTCCAAAAAGTTTCCTTTTAATTAGTTATTTGATGCCATAAACGTGTGATGTGATGTCATTATTGTGATCTTGCGATTGGGTCTGTTGGAGTTTGGGTGGGACTTTGACACCATTTTGAGCTCCACCTCACGACCACTACTGCACAGACTTGGGCTCCAAATAAATCACTACTGCACAGACTTGGCCTTACTGAGATGTTTTGGCTTCAATTTTCTGTATTGGAAAGAAGTAGAGAAGTGTTGTCCATCTTTTTTTTTTTTTTTTTAACAATTTATGCTCTCTACATTATACCTTTTTTCTTACTTAAAAGCCTGAAAAACCAAAAAACTCATGCATGGAAACAGAGTCACTGAAGATGATGATTTTTCTAGCTACACTCCTAGGATTTACTTTGCACCTTATCTGAGTTTTCCTTCCAGTGCTTGTTACATTTGGTAGTATTTAGTAACAGTGACTAACTGGGTTTGCTGTTGACACTCAGCCTGGACTGTGCTGTTGACTTGGGTTCCGAAGACGTGTTGAGTTTGTATTATTAGGGGCCATGAACTGGAGCTATTGCATTCTTTAGTATTTTTATTATTCTGAACCATAACTAACACTTTTTCATGTCAATGCCGCAGCTTTGAGTATCTACCAATACTTTTGATGCTGTTGATTTGTTTTCATGAGAGTCATCTACTCAGGTATTTTTACCAAACTTGAAACGTCTCCACCTTGACTGTGTCATATCGTTTTTTTAATGTCAATTTTCATCAGTGTTTTTGCCATTAGTGTGCTTTTAATAGGCTATTGTATTCGCTGTTACATTTGTTTGGTTTGCTTGTACGTTAGATTTACTATTACAATATGACAGTTACAGTAAAGGAACATAGGCAATTCACCACAGATGTAGATAAAATGTAAGTGCAGTTTTTGAAACATTTCAACGATGAAGAAAAATACACTCACTGTACCTGACTGACACACACACAAACTGCATACACTGAAAGCGGCCTTTCAGACACAATCCCAAACTCAATGCTCTTTCACAGCTTTTTACATTGCAATGGTCATATGAACAAAATTACAAGACTCAGACACAATTTAAAACACAGGTTATGCAGTGTTTTGTTTACATCTTATTTAATTTCTGTAGTGTTTTGTACTGGAATGCTACTGTAAAATAACTAAAATAAAAGAAGTATCATGAAGGAGCTTATCTCATAAAGTCATTTGGTCACACTGTCTTTATTTTGTGTTATCTTCAATAAGTATTTATTTTTGTGACAAAAATAAAGTGATGTATTAAAAAATGCTATGGTGTTCTCAATTCAGATTTGCACAAACTGATAAATGTTTTTAACATTAATTGGAAAGTTGTAATTGTTACATGAATTTGAAGTGTTTTCTCACTGGTTACCTACCCCGCATTAAATTTGACATGAATTTCAGTCACTTTTTTGAGCACACAATATAATTTGGGGAGTATTTTTGTGCAGAGTTTGTTTTAAAGAGTTGTCTTTTCACCACTTGCATTATTGTCAACAAGAAAAGTTGTTTTAGAGGTGGAGCATGAAAGATTGCAATGATTTGTTAGTAATAATGTGCAATATTTTAATAGCAATACAGTAGTATTTGTGAGGTGCATCATTTTATGCTCAACTGTTATTTCACATGTCCTTTGACAGCACCTGCTGGAGGGATTCCCAAACTGCAATACAGATTTTCTCACAACCCTTGATTTGAGTATGTGGTCAATGATATTTTGATTTTGGCTAAATTATATACATGGGAGCATTGAGCATTAAGCTGTGTCATCAGTAAGTTGTTTCCTATCATACAGTTCTTTAAAGTCACTCACTTAACAGCATCGTATTTATTAAGACAAAGACTTTGACAAAGAACAGCTTACTTTAAAATGCTTTTTTTTTTTTTTTAGGTTTCCCTTTGCTGCCAAGAGATATGTTGTTATGATCCGTCTGTCACAGACTGCGTGACTTCGGCACTTCTTGCAAGGGCATAATTTAAACACATAATCACAAAACAAACATTTCTGAAGAGAACTCTACAGTACAGTTCTTTAATGTCAGTCACTTAACAGTATCATCTTTATTAAAACAAAGACTTAGAACAGCTTACTTTAAAATGCTTTTTCAAGGTTTTCCTTTGCTGCCAAGAGATATTTTGTTACAGGTGAACAAAATTAGTTCCCTTTCGAGGAACTCGAACTGCGTCCTCTAGGGGTCGCTATGGGGAACGCCGTCTGCGTGACCCGTGTCTGAAGTCTACGTACAAAAACATCAACAGAGTTGGCCGGCGACAGCCTATGTCAGTCACTTCCGCGTCACTATCGGTGCGACCACAGTATAAAAGGACGCCGGTAGAACAGGACGGTCTCTTCTTCGTCTTCACTGACTCTTTGTCTGGAGTGTGCTGGTAAGAGCAAGAAAAACTGGTAAGAGATTTCTTTTCGTTAAATGATGGCAAAGACTAGTAAGGTGTTTAAGAAGCACGCGGATCCGTGTCCTTGTTATGTGACACCCGATGACACGCACAATCTTTGCGTCTATTGTTTGGGCGAGGAGCATGCACGCGATGTCCTTGAGGGGGCAGTTTGCGTGCACTGTGAGCTTTTTTCAATGAAAAAGCTCCGTTCTCGCCTGTCTCTCTTCTCGAGGGGAGAGGGACAGCCGCCTGTTCCCCGCGGCTCAGGACCTTCCGCTGCCGAGGCACGGAGGAAAATGAGCTCGTGGGGATCACAGGCGGACCTAGCTGACAAGCTAAACAAGGGACTTTCCCTTTCGCACTCGTCAGATGAGGGCGAGGACGAGCTGTGGGCTGACGATGATGTTATTTCCCTTACATCATCTGATCCGGCAGCCAGTGCTCTGTTGGGTCCTTCCCAAGAAGAGCAGGAGATGTCAGAGGGTGAAGAAGCCGAGGCTGAGCCCTCTCTAATCTCTTGCACTGCATACGAAGAGCTGCAGGAGGTTATGGATCGCGCCACGGCGAGGCTTGACTTGTCGTGGAAGCGAACCAGAGATGTGGCACCGCGGGGTCGCCTCGATGAGCGCTATCTTTCTGATCATAACCTCCCGGCTCAGGTGAGTCTTCCATTCCTTCCCGATCTCCATTCGGAGATCGAGAAGGTGTGGAAAAGCCTGCATTCCTCACGCATCCATAATTTTCCGCATTTTAATTACGCTAATATTGAGGGGATGTGTGAGCACGGCTATCAGAGGATGCCGCCTGTAGAAGAGACGCTAGCCAGCTATCTCTCTATGTGTAAAACATCCTCTCTCAAGACTCCCTCCCTGCCATCCATTCCCCTTCAGGTAACATCTCAATTGAATGGCAGCAGCAGCAGGTCAGGCTGTGGGTGCGTTGCACACGATGGCTGTGCTTCAAGCTTATCAGGCAGATCTGCTAAAAGATCTGGATAAGGGTCAGGGTCTTTCCCCTGATGAGGTTGCTGAGCTGCGCCGCACCACAGATCTTGCTCTCCGTGCCACCAAGCAGGCTGCCACTGCCATGGGCAGGTCCATGGGAGCCATGGTGGTTACGGAGAGACATCTGTGGGTGAACTTGGCTGACCTCGGGAAGAAAGAGAGGGGCTTTCTTCTCGACGCGCCAGTCTCGCCTTCCGAGCTTTTCGGTGCCTCCGTTGAGACGGTGGTCGAGAAGTTCAGGGAGGCGAGGACATGCTCAGCGGCCTTCAAAACCTTCATTCCTCGAAGGTCCAGATCTGAACCCGAACAACATGGGGGTCCTGGCCCGTCTCATTCCGAGGAACGGAGACAGGCTCAGAAGACTAGTGTGGCTACTCACGCCCCTCCCCCACCTGCGGGTGGTTCTAGGAGGAAGCGCGGGTCGAGAGGAGGTAGACGGGATCTGAGGGAAGTGATTCAGACGAGACAGCGTTCTCGCCTGGGTCAGAGTAGAAAATAACTTCTGTTCACCTTCCTTTGGAGATTTCTGTCTCCCCCCTCTTAATTCCCCCTTCATAACTGTCTCTCCACCTGACTGAGGTTTGGCGGTATTTTCCTGCACACCCCCTACCGGACCTATGATGTTTTAGGTTAGCTTTTATGCTCATAAAAGCGACCTTTACTGATGGTCTGGACTTGACATGGACCTTTCCTCCAGAATTATGCGCGGAAACCACGGATGGGTGAGTTCGATCCTTTTTCATGTCTCTAGAAAACTCCTTCTAGATCTGCCTATTAAGGATAGCCCGGTTATCTCGGTGATCGCTCCCCTTTCCAGGGTTTCTAATAGCGGTCTCTTTGAGTTAGCCAGATAAGTGCTGTCTTCCTGCTATGGTGTTCAGGTAGACAGCCCATCTTTATGGTCAGGTCAATTTGTGGTTTACTCCCCTTCATAGGACTTTTTAGCAGTGGTCTCCCTGCGCCCCTGCCTAGTTGATATTATCTCCCCTGCTAGGGTTATAAGTAGATGGTCTGGGCGGCATCTCAAGCTCGTCCCCCCTGGGGGAATGAGGTGTTTCTCCCGTCCCTCGGGAGTAGAAGCCTGTTCCGGTACACTACCTTCTATTTTGGTTGAAAGTATCGGCCCTATGGCAGTATTATTAGACAGATAGCGGCGGCTACTGTCTGCTTGGCCCAGTATGCTCCCCTCCCATCGAGGGTTTGCTTTGAGCACTGCCCTATCAGGCAACCTAGGTTCGCCCTTACTGCCTTCCCCTCAGGCTAAAGGAACTGATCGCCAGGATCAGATCTCTGTGATCAGATCTCTTCCAGGGCCTCCTTTACAGGGCGCAATGATGCTCCCCTTTCTATGGAAAGGGTTTGCTGAGAGCTCGTCCCCCCTGAGGGGATCAGGTGTTCCTCCCGTCACCTCGAGAGTAGAAGCCTGTCCCGACACTCTACCTTCTATTTTGGTTGAATGTATCGGCTCTATGGCAATATTATTAGACAGATAGCGGCCGCTACGGTCTGCTTGGCGCAGTATGCTCCCCTCCTGGCAAGGGTTTGCTTCGAGCACTGCCCTATCGGGCAACCTAGGTTCGCCCTTATTTCTTTCCCCTCAGGCCACAGGAACTGATCACCGGGATCAGAGCTCGTCCAAGGCTCCTTTACAGGGTGTGACGATGCTCCCCTCTCTACGGAAAGGGTTTGCTGAGAGCTCGACCCCTCTGAGGGGATCAGTGGCTCCTCCTGTCTAGGGAGTAGAAGCCTGTCCCAATACACTGCCTTCCCTGTGTGGTTAAGTGTATTGGCTCTTGGCAGTTTAGTAGACAGATAGCTGCGGCTACTGTCTGTTTGGCATATTCTGCTCCCCTCTCTTTGAGGGTTTTGCTTTGAGCAGTGCCTTTTTTGGGCGGCTGAGATGCGCCCTTACTGCCTTCCCCTTAGAGCCTTGTTAAGCCGGCAATGCTCCCCTCACCCTGAGGGTCTTCTTATTTCTCAACGGTACGTCTAAAATCCATTCTTATGGTAAGGCCCACACGAACCTTTGGGCGCTTTCTCAAATCCATGTATATGGTAAGTGCGCACACGAACCTTTGGGCACTTTTCTAAAATCCACGCTGTGGTATGGAATGCACCAGAGTTCTGCGTCCATTCTTAAATTCTTTATGGTAGGGATTCACGTGCTATTGCCCGTACCCTTTCTCGAGATGGTTAAAACCCCGGCCACCTTGGGTCCCTCTCCAGAGCATCTGCCAGGCTAAAGGAACGGTATTACGCGCTCTAGTTCCAGCGTGCTCTTTATTCACGCTCAACCGAGTTGAGCAGGGAGTTACCACTTGCGTTCTGTAATACGGCTCCTGAGGGAACCTTACAGAGCTGTGGTAGCTCCCGGGTGACAGGCCAACCTAGGTAATCCTAGGCACTTGGCCTTATCCCCTTAAAGGAATACCTCGGTTTCCAAGCTTGAGGCTCTACCCCGGGTCCAGTGCTCTGACCCTTGAGATACTGCGTCCTCTAGGCTCTTTGCCATGCTTCGGATGTGAGCTTCAGACAAAGAAGTGACCGTCCTGTTCTAACAGCGTCCTTTCATACTGTGGTCGCACCAGTAGTGACACGCCGGCAGCGACGAGTCACGCCGGAAGTGACGTCATAGGCTGTCGCCGGCCAACTCTGTTGATGTTTTTGTATGTAGACTTCAGACACGGGTCACGCAGATGGCCCCTAGAGGACGCAGTGTCTCGTTCCCTTCTCAGGGAACCAGGGTTACATATGTAACCTGAGAAAATTTCCACTGTAATGTAACATCCTTTTTCCACATTCATAAGTAAAATTGTCTTTGTATTTCCATTCCGTTGACTTTCTGTTACATGTATTTCGTTACTCCTCAACTCTGTGTACAGTCACATATCTACCAATTACCTTCAACAATAATTTAGCAAAATTAGTTAGTCCAATCAGAGAAGCCCAGCTCTGACTTCCTCTTTTGTCTGTGTGTTTGATATATCAAAGTGTTTCCGCTCACAGTAAGAGATGTTTAAATGATCACAGTATAGAAGATATTCATCTGGATCAGACAATGAAGATCATACAGCTTCACTTCTGTGAGTTTATCACATCACATTTCATTGAATCAGTAAATGGGGTTTATTTCATTTTTATGTCTTATTATTTATATCTAATACTTGTTGTTTCTCTCATAGATCTGTTGATGTGGTCTCAAGCCACAAAGAGTCTAACAAAAAAAGCAGTAACTTTAGGAGCTGATGTGAATATAACCTGTGAATTTAATATAACAGAGATTTACTGGTACAGACAGAAATCACTGAATCCTCCAGTGTTTACTACCTTGCAATAGCACATGTAAAGAACATAAATGTAAAACCGACAAATACTCACTGACAACTAACAGTAGTCTGATCATCAGAAATATCAGCGCTGATGAATTAGGAGTTTATTATTGTGTCAAAACTAGTGAACCACAAACATTCAGCAACGGCACCAAAATCTACATCACTGGTAAGTTATGCTCATTCATGCTTATTCTTTGTTATTTTAAAGACTGAAATTAAATAAAGATTGAAGGCATTAGAAATGTTTTACAGACTCAGTCGACAGTAATCAGACAGAATCAAATAATTGTACACAACACCAGACACAATGGACTGTTATGATCATCATATCTGTTCTGCTCAATGTGCTTTTGATCATTGCAATAATAGGTGCGTAATTTTTTTCTTTTTTTTTTTCTTTTCACTAAGTTACAGTATCATTGAAGGAGATAAACTGTCAAAAAATGTTAGAGTGTTACAGTGATGTTTAATTCAGAGCTGTTTCAGGTTTGGTGAAGTGCTGTCTTGATGCAACTAGAAGATCTACAGATACTTCAGAGAAACTTCAATGTACCACAGCAGCTCAAAACACAAATGATCCACAAGTAAGATAATTTTATGACGCATCATATTCCGATCCTGATCATCCTGTTAGGGCTTATTTTCTGATAATAAATGGCCGACTGTACATTATTTGTATTTGTAATATTGTCCTTTTTCAGTATGCTGTAGTTCACTTCATCAAGCGCCGAAGTACAATCAGACCTTGTGAGGACGAGACCACCTACTCTGCTCTACAACTAGAAAAAACTGTATGAAATATTATTCATTCAAGCATTATCATCCCTATCCTTTTTGAAAATTTTAATATTTTTTGTGTGCTGAGATGTTCATGCTAGCAGTGAGAATTAACATAAATGACTAATTAACATAGTGAGGTTTTTCACACATGTTAGAGACTTACAGTATTGTGTAGTTTTGTGCTACTTCATCTTGCAGAAATTTGGCATAAAGCTGGAGTGGAAATCACATGATCAAAGCTTTATAAATATAGTAAATAGATAATAGGGGGCGGTGGAAGGGGGCTTGCATGTTAATTGTTTTGAATAATTTTGTTCTTACTTATTAAAACTTGTAACTTCTGCACAACTCTTCTTTTTTTTTTTTTTTTGCGGTTGAAACTGTGGTTTTCTGCAAAATAAATGTTCCACTGGTTCGGTCCCTTGATAGATGACACAAACATAAAACTTTACATGCATGTAGACAAGTGGTTTAAACGTTTACTAAGGCATGAGTAATCAACTTAAAATATATATTTAAGTTGCTCCAACTACTTTAAACAGCCTCAAGACGCAACCAATCTCAACCAAAATCTATTTGCAGCAGGCTGTCTTTGTTAAATGAAAACAAAACACAGTACAAGCAAAATGCTGGAGAACAGGCAACCACGCTATAAAGTAACAAGAATAGATAACAACAGCTGAAACCAAGAGCTATAAATATAGACCAGGGTTTTCAACTCTGGCCTGTGAGATCCACTTTCCTGCAGAGTTCAGCTCCAACCCTAATCAAACACTCCTGAACAAATTAATCAAGGTCTTTAGGATCACTAGAAAGGTACAGGCAGGTGAGTTTGATCAAGGTTGGAGCTAAACTCTGCAGGAAATGGATCTCGTGGGCCAGAGTTGAGAACCCGTGATATAGACTAAACTAGCCACGAAGCAAGACCACAGGTGATAAAATAAGCATAGAAACATCATCAGAAACTAAGCTAACCAAGAAAACAGGAACTAAAAACAGGAGATATGAAAATAAAAACAAAATGGATGAAAAGAGTCCTAAACACAAACAAAACATGACATTACATCCCCTCCTGGTAGGACACTCCTGATTGCCATAAACAAAACTAACACTGACGTCGAGAGAGAAGGTGATGAAAGCTATACAGGGTTGGGAAAGTGGACAAAGACCCAGGGGACGGAAAACTGATTGGTGGGGTACTTGGTGAGTGGGACACCAAAGAGGAGCTGGTGGAGAAGGAGATTGAGATGGAGCTGGATGGAGGCCCATATTCGAGCTGCAGACACTGTACCCAGGTCGAAGTTGTGAAGCTGGAAGACCAAGGTGAAGTCAGAGCTGGAGGCTTAGAGGACTGAGGCAGAACCAGTGGGAGCAAGGATGACGGCAGAGCCAAAGGACTGGAGGGTCCAGCTATAGCCACAGGCCTGGAAGGTCACAGTGGAGCCAAGGGGACAACAAACCCAGGCTGAGACGGTAAGGATGAGGAATGCCAGTGGAGCTGAAGGGCTGACAGACAAAAATGGAGCTGAAAGAGTGAACACCCATGGTGAAGCCGATGGATTGATGGGTTGAGGGAGTCCTGGGCCTAAGTTATGATGTGGTTCAATGAAAGCAGATTAGAGGATACTTGAAGCAGTATTTCGAGAATCCAGGCAAACCACTGGAGATCAGAAAACCATACTACAATGCATGGGTGCCTGATCTTCCTAGAGATCTACCTACCTGCAGAGTTCAGATCAAACTGTGATCAAACACACCTGTCTGTAATTATCAAGCAGGCCAGCCACAGTAGGAATTTATGGAAGACTTTCTAGAACTCTACCATCAGGTTTGTTGGAACAAGGGCATGTTGACCGACCTACCTACCTAGTAACTTGCTAATCATGCTAGAATCATGCTAGTAACATGCTAATCATACATAAAACATGCTAGTAACTTGCTAATCATGCTAAAATCATGCTAGTAACATGGTAATCATGCTTGAAACATGATTAGTATATTTTTAGAATGTTGCTAGCATGATTAGCATGTGAATATGCAATCTCAAAAACAAATGCCTAGCTCTTCCATGAAACTCTAGATAGCATAGGTTGATGGGCGTTAACGTAACTGATGATATTCACAGCCTTATACCACTTGGCACAAGCTGATTGGTTCACGTCACAAACGCAGCCAATGAGTTTGAACCTTTACCTTTTAAAAGACTGGTTGGCATTCACTTGAGCCTTTTGCAGCAGCACGCTTTGAGTTCCTCTGAAACTCAACTAGATGAGTAAACATTCTCACTCTTATTTTAGGGCTTTATTGCGTTAGTCAGCTTACATTTCTAAAACTATGCCCAGGTTGTTTGCGAGAGAAGTAACGTTAATTAGTAAGCATGTCATGTTCATATAACAGCAGCAGTGGCTAATAGTTCATGTTTGTGAAAATACATCGCCTAGTGAATCAGTAAAGTAAAGGGGATTACCCTATTTGCCCAAAACATTTATGTCTTAATATTATCTTGGGCATTCTCATCTATATTAAGTGCGAACGGGTTGATTTCAGAGGATGCACGCCACACTGGGATCGGCCGCAGTGGCATTCACAGTCTTTTTATAGTTTTAAGTCAAGGCGAACCTGTATTGTGGTATTTCTTAAACATCCTGTTGTCGTCAGGCTACTTCTTAAACCAGAACAACTTAAATGAGCAAAATAAATAATATACCCGCTTTTATTATACGTGTACTCGTGGCACATTGCAATCCACTTCAGAAGGAAGCGCTCACTCTTAAAGGGGCCACATCTCTATTTCACTCGTTACGTTTGGTTCAGTCATAGTGCAGTGTTTATTATGAAAGTCATGTTTAGTGGTAGTTTAAAGATAATGAATCAGTAATTCGTTTAAAATATAAGGATACTATTACCAGTAATAACTGGTTCAGTTTAGTAGCCCATTTACAATGCAGCATAATAGTAGGGCACTTTTAAACTTGGAATTTTCTTATTTGTCTGTTCAGCTGTGCTCACAACAATTCTAGTACTTTTTGTGTAGCAGCAGTATCCATAGAAATTCAGATTGCTTTATTAGCAAATTATTAATAGCTGCATGCATGGCAATTAAATAATATATTAGTAGCAGCAGTAGGTAAACCATAGTTGAAGTTTCATTGGCTAAACATGGATGTTACGTGAACTCTTTAAGTGAGTAGGAATTATTAGCATTTTGTTTATTTATAAAGGGGCTATAGCAATCATAAGTACCTGTACAGCTGTAGCAGCAGTATGCATAGCTATTCAGATGCAATGTTAGAAATAGCAGTAGCATGCTTAGCAAGCCAAATTATTATCGATAATATAGCAGCGGCAGCAGGTAGTGCTAAAAAGAAAATAATAACTTAACTCTTAAGCGAAATAGGCTTTATTTTGATTGTTTGCTGTTTAGTAAAGAGGCTTATAGCAATTCTAAGTACTTTGTGCAGCTGTAGCAGCAGTATGCTTAGCGATTCTTATAGCAGCAGAATGCATAGCAGATTCAGATGCAGCGTTAGAAATAATATTAGCAGCAGCATACTTGGCAAACTAATTATTATTTTGCTAATATAGCAGCAGTAGTTAAAAGTACTTGGTCTGATTAAATTTCAGCGATTTTGCATGGATGGTCAGTGAACTCTCTAAGCAAAATTAGGCATTTTTTACTTGCTTATCCAATAGGGTTTACAGCAGATTCTGCAGACTCAGACTTCATTGTGTTAGCTATTTAATAAAGGGCCTTATAGTTATTCTTAGTACTTGTGTATAGCTGTTTAGTTCACAGTGTTGGCTAATTTTAACAGCGGCAGCATGCAGAGCAGTTTCAGATGCAATGCTAAATAACCTTAGCAGCGGCATGCTTAGCGAGTTAGATTATCATTGTTTCTAATATAGCAGTGACAGCATATAGTACTTTTAGTTGTATGAAATTTCTGTGAATCGCATGGGGTAAGTAATGTGAAATAGGTATTTTATTACTTTTGCTGTTTAACAGGGCTACAGTACTTCTGCAAACTCTTCAAAGTGAAATGGGCATTATTGATTGCGTTTGCTTGCTAAAAGAGGCTTATAGCAAATCTTTTTTTTTTTTTTTTTTTTTTTTTGTGTACAGGACAGAGACATACATGAAAAAGCATACATGACAACCAATATAATTTATGTACTTGTGTAGGTTTGAATAAATATGACAGACAGAGAATGACATAAACACAGTAACATAAAGGAAAGTACCACATGTACATCAGTAATATAAAACAAAAATAGTAATATTGTCATTAGTAATAATAATAGTTCTTGTTGGTGTGTGTGAGTGTGAGTGTGTGTGTGAGTGTCTGTGTGCGCGCAGTATTGGATCATGTGGGTAAGAATGACAGACACAGGAGTAGGCTCAATGCATAACATAGTAGTGATTGCAATAGCAGTAAATTATGATAGTGTTGAAGGAGGTAGGAACCGAAGTTGGCAGATGGGTAGTGAAAATCGTTACTCAGAGATTGGGAGGGGGTGGGGGCGCCAGGAAGAGGAGAAAGTGGCAATAGTAATGATAATTAATACTAATAGTAATAAAAAATGTCCCACCCGTAACAATATAGATAATAATAATTATAATATAGTAGTGCTTATAGCAATTCTAAGTACTTTTGTGCAGTTGTCAGCAGTATGTCTAGCTATTTTTTAGTGTTAAGCTTTGTCTGTTTGATTACATCATTAATTGATCTTTCCCATACATCTCTGCCATATGTACATCAACTTGACATAGTCACCACTAGGTTTAAAAAAAAAAAAAAAAAACTATTTTCTCAGGCCATCCGAGCCTGAGCCAGGTGGTTGCTGGGGGTTACTTCATCTATCAGTCTACAGCGTGATTCCTGTTTGTTAAAGACACACATAGTGCGCGTTTCAACCTAGGTAAGTTTGAGCTATTGGCTCAGACACACATAGTTATTTAGGTCATTAATTAAATAAACCTAAGGGTACAGCACCCAGGTTCACATTGCTAAGCCACTAGTTAACTTATCTGGGCTTCACTAGCCCAGAAACACATTAACTCAGGTCACTAGTTTAATCTATCTGGTCAAACGATCAGGTACACACAGCAATAGTCCACTAGCGTTAAGCCATTCGGCAAAGCTGGCCCAGGCTCACATAGATAGCAAACACGCGGTCTCATGGCTCTTTGGAGCAGCAGCAGTACATATGTCTTGGCAATAGATCTGCTTATTCTGGGGGGTTTTGTCTCTTTATTTTGCCTTTATAAGGATGATTACAAGCATTTTATTGTATAGCAGCAGTGTGCTTTCATGCTTACAGCAGCATGCATATTTTAGCTGTTTCGTTTCTCCTTCCAGCTTTGCTGAGGGGTTATTTTTGAGCAGCAGCAGTATGTCCTAAATACTCACAGCACCATATTGCCATATGCTTTGGCAGTAGCAAGTTCCTTTACTTGCTTGCAGCAGCAATAATCTACAACTACAGCAATAACCAACAGCAGCAGCATGCAGCAGTGTAGCAGACCAAATAACATGGTCATATACATTACCATGATAAAATCTTCCCGAGAGTTGTTATGGAAGAAATAACATAATCAGCAACCAAGGTAACCAAGGAAACAAAAACTTTAAACAGGAAACATGAACATGAAAAACTAAATTATTAAGTGTCTTAAACAAAAACTGCAGTGATCTCACATGACTCTCAACATGATCTCAAACTTTGCTCAGATTTAACAAAGTCTGCAATCAAAATTCTGTTTTTCATTAAAAACTTTTAAATCTATTTCTATTTCAAGGTAAGTTACTGTCTTAGCATAACAAAAGCACATCCTCCTGACCACAAGGGATCAGTCTTGAGCTGGAAAATTACAAGCTTTTAAAACGCAAACATTTTTCTCATACATGGTAGCCTATAATACTGTTATTAACCACCAGAGGACAGCACTGATCCACTTCAGGGCAATTAAAGGGTGTCCTACTTGAAAAGTGTGCTTGTGCTTTATTATGTTATAGTAATAATCTTGTCTATGTAAACAGCTAACTATACATGAAAGTTTGATCACACCTCTTCTCTACAGATGGTGCAGGTGATCTGGTAAATTTAAAAAAAAAAAAAAAAAAAAAAACATTTCTAGTGGCAGGAAGGGAATTATCTTTATCTGCAGACAAATTGAATATCAACTCACATCAACCCACATCTGTGAATGTCTGTAAATATGAAAAATATATTGTCTTTATATATATTTCTCTCTGTATAATTTACAATTTTTTTTTTCATATATTTCTTTATTCTTGTTTAAATTTACATCTACCTCTGCCATAGGAAACAACTATGTGTTCCTTCTATATTTCACTGGATTCCTTCTATATTCCCAACAGTTTTGCTTAATCTCTTAGATTGATGATGTTGTATACTACATTTCAATATGCCTGAGATATTTTGATTTTTTTCTTAAATCAAGTAGCAGTTCTTCTTCTTTTTTTTTTTTTTTTCCCTCAAGTGTTCTTCATGACTTGTGTATTAGCACAGTAATAGCACAGTATTTTCAGGATTTTTTTTTTTTTTCTATTTTCTACTAGTACCTAACTGTCTTTAAACTTAACAATGAGGAACAAACAGTGCCCTGTAATGGTGGGTAGTAGAATAACACCTTAAGAAAGTATTGCATCAGAAACAAGTGAAGGAAACAGCCAAAAAAAAAAAAAACAAACAAAAAAAAAAAATTCCCAAATATTGCACAAAGGTTTAGCGGAAAAAAAAGGGTTAATGCGAATAATGTGAGATGGAAACACATTTTGCAAATAAATTCCTCAGCGTACCAAAAACGTTGCATGACTTTATATGGGACGGGTAATTTGACGTCTGAAATTTGACACCTCCAAAAGCAGTGACTGCATTTATTGTTTTTTTTACTGCTCTCTCTCTCTCTCTCTCTGAGGTGCAAATAATTTATTATATCTGAAAATTCCCAAGTTTACCTGCCCAAACAGTCCTGATGGTGTTCTCAATGAAGACTCGAATCCAAGGCTCGGCTTGAGCTCCAAGTTCAAACCCCCAAAACTGAGATGGCAGAAAGTGCATCCTGTTTGCTTTCATTATTTTACAAAAGCACAACGTTTCACTATTCAGCTTCCACACTCCGCACAAATACTTCAATAGCACAAATTTTTCTAGGTTAATTCTAGGTGATTGAGCGGCCAGGTAAAGTTGCTACTACATATATCTTTCAGATGAAAAGCCATATTTGAGGTGGATGAATGATACGTGAGCATTTGGTTGCCCTGTCCGATGTACTGTATTACCACCAGCCGTTAATGATCTATCTGTCACAGACTGCGTGACTTTGCCACTTCCTGCAAGGGCATAATTTAAACACATAATCACAAAGCAAACATTTTTTAAGAGAACTCAACAGTACAGTTCTTAAATGTCAGTCACTTAACAGTATCATATTTATTTAAACAAAGACTTAGAACAGCTTATTTTAAAATGCTTTTTCAAGGTTTTCCTTTGCTGCCAAGAGATGTTTTGTTACAGGTAAACAAAATTAGATTTCCACTGTAATGTAACATCCTTTTTCCACATTCATAAGTAAAATTGTCTTTGTATTTCCATTCCGTTGACTTTCTGTTACATGTATTTCGTTACTCCTCAACTCTGTGTACAGTCACATATCTACCAATTACCTTCAACAATAATTTAGCAAAATTAGTTAGTCCAATCAGAGAAGCCCAGCTCTGACTTCCTCTTTTGTCTGTGTGTTTGAGGAGTCATAGTGTTTCCACTCACAGTAAGAGATGTTTAAATGATCACAGTATAGAAGATATTCATCTGGATCAGACAATGAAGATCATACAGCTTCACTTCTGTGAGTTTATCACATCACATTTCACTGAATCAGTAAATGGGGTTTATTTCATTTTTATGTCTTATTATTTATATCTAATACTTGTTGTTTCTCTCATAGATCTGTTGATGTGGTCTCAAGCCACAAAGAGTCTAACAAACAAAGCAGTAACTTTAGGAGCTGATGTGAATATAACCTGTGAATTTAATATAACAGAGATTTACTGGTACAGACAGAAATCACTGAATCCTCCGGTGTTTATCTTACGCACTTGCAATAGCACCTCTGAAGGAGATAAATCTAAAACCGACAAATACTCACTGACAACTAACAGTAGTCTGTTCATCAGAAATATCAGCACTGATGAATTAGGAGTTTATTATTGTGTCAAAACTAGTGAACCACAAACATTCAGCAACGGCACCAAAATCTACATCACTGGTAAGTTATGCACATTCATGCTTATTCTTTGTTATTTTAAAGACTGAAATTAAATAAAGATTGAAGGCATTAGAAATGTTTTACAGACTCAGTCGACAGTAATCAGACAGAATCACATGATTGTAAACAACACCAGACACAATGGACTGTTATGATCATCATATCTGTTCTGCTCAATGTGCTTTTGATCGTTGCAATAATAGGTGTGTATTTTTATCACCAAGTTACAGTATCATTGAAGGAGATAAACTGTCAAAAAGTTTTAGTGTTACAGTGATGTTTAATTCAGAGCTGTTTCAGGTTTGGTGAAAGACTGTCTTGATTCAACTAGAAGATCTAAAGATACTTCGGAGAAACCTCAATGTACCACAGAAGCTCAAAACACAAATGATCCACAAGTAAGATAATTTTATTTATTTATTTATTTATTTATTTATTTCAGATTTAGATCTGTTCATCCTGTTAGAGTTTGTTTTCTGATAACGGCTGACTGTACGTTATTTTTATTTGTAATATTGTCCTTTTTCAGTATACTGAAGTTTATTTCACCAAGTGCTGAAGTAGAAACAGACCTTGCCAGGATGAGACCAACTACTCTGTTCTACAGCCAGTAAAAACTGTATAAAATATTATTCATTCCAGAATTATGGGGGGGGGGGGGGGTTGCATGTTAACTGTTTTGAATAATTTGGTTCTTACTAATTAAAACTTCTGTGCAGTTCTTCTTTATTGTGGTTGTAACAATGGTTTTGTGCAAAATAAATATTCCACTCGTTTGGTCACTTGATAGATGACACAAACATAAAACTTTGCATGCATATAGACAAGTGATTTAAAGTTTTACCAACACATTTGTCAAAGTATTTTTGGGTGAACTGTTAGATCAATAATAAATGGACAAACCAACAAATACATAAGGAGAACTTAATTTCTGACATTTTTTGAGTAATCAACTTAAAAATATATTTAAGTTGCTCCAACTACTTTGAACAACCTCAAGACTCAACCAAAACACACTTTATTACATTACATGAAACAATAAATATGAGTTAATACAATCAGAGAAAATCAGTGAAATAACAAATAAATAAAAATCCAGAACAGCAGCAAAAATAACGAATTGAACAGAACACCATGCTTTAAAGCAACAAGAAATGACTAATAACAACTGAAACTAAGGGCTATAAATGTGCAAACT
The DNA here is from genome assembly GCA_036247105.1 of Cirrhinus mrigala. NCBI lineage: Eukaryota > Metazoa > Chordata > Actinopteri > Cypriniformes > Cyprinidae > Cirrhinus > Cirrhinus mrigala. Next base: position 8,818,744 of record CM070028.1, read on the forward strand.
ATTTTAGCAACTAAAAATATAGGTGAGGAAATGAACAACCACAGGAACAAATGACATCATCAGAAACTAAATTAACCAAGGAAACAGGAGCTAAAAACAAAAAATATGAACAAAAACAAATGGATGAAAATAGTCAAAAACAGAAACAAAACGTGTTTACTATACCTCATCCTGGTAGGCGAATCCTCTTCCATAAGCACCATAGTTAGTGTGGACTCTGCCTCTGGATATGTGGTACACTGGAGTAGTGGATCTCAACTCCAGTCCTCAAGGCCCACAGCTCTACACATGTTGTATCTTTCTGAATCTGACACACTCAGTTCAATTCATGGATATTTCTCCTAACGAGCTGATGATCTGAATCAGGTGTGTTAAATGAGGGAGACACAAAATGTGCAGAGCAGTGGGCCTCAAGGACTGGAGTTGAGAACCACTGCACTGGAGGATAAAAATTATCTAGGGGCCTTAAAAGGTCCGTTCTTCTATCATGGTGCAGTTCAATTAATAAAGTTTAGATCTATTTGCAGCAGGCTGACTTTATGAAATGAAAACACTCAGAAGTACCAGCAAAATACTGGAGAACAGAAAACCACCTAATAAAGCAACAATAATAGACACCAAACAACAGCTGCAACTAAAAGCTATAAATATAGACTAAACTAGCAACTAACCAAGACCACAAGTGATAAAATAAGCATAGAAACAAATGACATAATCAGAAACTAAGGTAACCAACAAAACAGGAATTAAAAACAAGAAAATAAAAACAAAAGGGATAAACAGAGTTAGAAACAAAGCATGACATTACATCCCCTCCTGGTAAGCCACTCCTGATCGCCATTAAACAAAACTAACACTGACGTAGAGAGAGAAGGTGATAAAAACTATACAGGGTTTGGAAAGTGGACAAAGACCCCTGGGACGAAAACCTGGTTAGTGGAGTACTTGGTGAGTAGGACACCAAGGAGGAGCTGGTGAAGAAGGAGATGGAGCTGGAGCTGGATGGAGGCCCACATTAGAACTGCAGACACTGTACCCAGGTCGAAGTTGTGAAGATGAAAGTCCGTGAAGTCAGTCAAGCTGGAGGCCTGGAGGACTGAGGCAGAGCCAGTGGGAGCAAGGATGAAGGTGGAGCCAAAGGACTGGAGGGTCCAGGTATAGCCATGGCGAAGCCGATGGATTGATGGGTTGAGGGACAGTCCTGGACCCAGAGGATTGAGGTAAAGCCGAGGGATCTGAGAACCAAGGCAGAGCTGGGGGTCAGGAGACCTGAGGCAAAACGTGGGAGCTGGGTGGAACCAACAGGGAAGATGGAGCTAAGAAGCTTGGAGACAAAGGAGCCTAGAGAATGTGGGGAAACAGCAGGTACGAAGGAGCTAGAAGGTTTGGTGGGATCAGCGGTGGAAGGGTCAAGTAACCGGATGGAGCCAGGGAATTTAGGAGGCAGGAGGCAGAGCACATACTTGATGTACTGGAGCAGTGAGCAACTGCTATTCCCCACTGACAATAGATTGGAGGAGGAGGTTGTCAACATGCCCTTGTTCCAACAAACCTGATGGTAGAGTTCTAGAAAGTCCCCCACAAAATCCTTCTGTGGCTGGCCTGCTTGATAAAGGGACCTCTGGATGGAGGGATACTGCTGCTATACTGGATACTGGTCTGTTCTTATGATGGTCTTATGATGTGGTTTAGTGAAAGCAGATTAGAGGATACTTGCAATATTTCAGAAATCCAGGCAAATCACTCAGGATCAGAAAACCATACTACAAAGCATGGGTGCCTGATCTCCCTGGACGTCTAGAGTTCAGATCCAACCTTGATCAAACACACCTGTCTGTAATTATCAAGTGTGTCTGTAGCTGTTAATTAACTGGTTCAGTTGTGTTTGGGAAATTGGGACCCTGTATACGTAAACATTTTTTATCGTATCAGTGTTTCATCCAGATGGATCGTAGAGTGGATAAATCTGAAAACGATACACTTGTGTTTCCGTGTAAACAGCCAATCTGTATATTTTTTGAAATTATGATGTCATCACCCCACCCCCCTAGTCAGACACCACTACATCACGTAATAGCAACAACAACATGAACAAACAATGAGCGACTGTATTTTTATTAACTAACATTCACACAGATTAATAAATAGTGTAATAAATATATTGATCCATCTTCATCTTCATGTTCTTGTTGCTGAGTTTGTATACAGCGTGCAAGGTTTATGCACATGCTTCTTGTCCGTTTTAGTGGATCTCTGCGGCAGAATTACGGCGCTGCATACTGGCCTGGCATTCGTTTAGAGTCAGTTTCAGTGGCTTTGTGTGTTTTTCTTGAGACAGCGCTGTGTTTACAGGATTTTTTTATTTATTTGTTTATTTTCTTTTTTTAACTGGATAGGGAAAGCTCTGGTATTGTGTGGACGGGCCCTAGGTCTCCAGGAACAAGACTGGGCACCCAAAGATGGACAAATGACAACTAAAACTGAGAGATATAAATAGACTAAACTAGAAACTAAATAAGACACAGGTAAGTGAAATATGCAACCTCAAAAACAAATGACATAATCAGAAACCAAGGTAACCAAGGAAACAAAAACCTTAAACAGGAAACATGAACATGAAAAACAAAATGATTAAAAGAGTCCTAAACAAAAACTGCAGTGATCTCACATGACTCTCAACGTGATCTCAGACTTTGCTCAGATTTACCAAAGTCTGCAATCAAAATTCTGTTTTTCATTAAAAACATTCAAATCTATCTATTTCTGTTTTAAGGTATGTTACTGTTACAATACAATAAAAGCACATCCTCCTGACCACAAGGGATCAGTCTTGAGCTGGAAAATTACAAGCTTTTAAAACACAAACATTTTTCTTTTACATGGTAAAAATAATACTGTTATGACCACCAGAGTTCAGCACTGATCCACTTTAGGGCAATTAAAAGGTGTCCTACTTGAAAAGTGTGCTTGTGCTTATTATGTCATAGTAATAATCTGATTTATTTAAATAACTAACTATACATGAAAGACATGATAGGAAAGTGATTCTTGTGGGAATACATTAGTTTGATCACACCTCTTCTCTACAGTCAGTGAACGTGATCTGGCAAAATAGAAACAGTTTCTAGTGGCAGGAAGGGAATTATCTTTATCTGCAGACAAATTTAATATCAACTCACATCAACCCGGACCTGTGAATGTATGTAAATGTGAAAAATATATGGCCTTTATATTTCTCTCTGTATAATTTACATTTTTTTTTTTTTTTTCATATATTTCTTTATTCTTGTTTAAGTTTACATCCACTTTTGCCATAGGAAACAACCATGTTTTCCTTCTATATTTCACTGGATTTCTTCAATATTCCCAACAGTTTTTCTTAATCTCTTAGACTGATGATGTTGTATACTACATTTCAATATGCCTGAGATATTTTGTTTTGTCTTAAATCGAGTAGCAGTTCTTCTTTCTTTCTTTTTTTTTTTTCTTTCCTCGTGTTCTTCATGACTTGTGTCTTTGCTTTGAAACCATAATCCTAGGTACCTAAATATTAACACTCTTTCTACTTCCTCCTCTGGATGTCACATCTGCAGGCTGCATATGTCATCAAGCCTGGTTTATTTCAGTTAACTGAGCATTACATTCAATAAGCATATTACAACACTTTACCCTTCACTAAGAATAATGATCAAATTTATAACTGTTAATATTATAAAAATAAGCTCTACTTGATGTATGCAGCCTACAAATGTGACCTCCGGAGGATGCAGCCTTCTGTTTGAGAAATGGCCTTAGTATTTTGGTATTTTTTTCTATCTTCTTCTTCTAACTAAATGTATTTAAAATTACCACCGAGGAACGAACAGTGCCCGTAATGGTGGGTAGTAGAATAACATCATCGCCTGGTTTCACAGATCTTTTTTGCATCACTGTATATGCATCTTTATTTATGTATGTATTGATTGATTGATTGATTTCTATAGCACAAACTATAGAAAACTTTTTATACTATTTTATTGATTTATTTATTTTTTGCAATAATGACCAACTGATGTTGTGATATTTTGTTAAAAAAATTTATGAAGTATGGTTTTAACCATAATTAATATACTGATCAATATGGTGATTGTTTTAATGATTGCTGCAATATTGGATGTCTTAATATAGACTGTGAGTCTTAGGTGCCCTCTAATGGACAAGTGTGGTGCTTTCCATTGGGCAGCGCCAATGAACTAGAGTGAACCAGTGAACTTTGGGTGACTTCCAAGAATATGACAAGGACAACACAAACAAGTAAGATGAATGGTCATGAGCACACCTGCATCTTGGGAGAGGGTGAGACCAAGGATGAAATGGAAAATGGTTCAAAGTAGTGGAGTAAGACCAATCAGAGGCCATTTTTTGGTTGAAAAGACTGATAAGAACAGGGTATAAGTATGGATGCCCGGACAGACAAAGACTCAGATGCGGCGGCTTTCATCTCAGATTTGTTGCTGTATTCAATAAAGTCTTATTTTGAAATCGGGAACTCTGCTTCTTGAGCTTTATTGACGAATTTGAGAAAACCATTGTTTGTTTCCACAACACTGACTGTGCATTATGTCTTATATAATATCTTTGTCTTTCAGTGTGCTGAAATAGATTTTTCCATGTTCCCCAGTAACACCAGGCCTTGTCCAGAGCAGAGCACGACTGTCCTCTACAGCCAGTGTATGATGTAATATATGTGGTATATACTGTATTAATTATTACTTTTTTCTGTTGCTTTTTTGAGTGGAGATCTTGCTTATTTATATTAATAAGCGATATATAATAGTGATACAAGTAATAAAATATTTTTTAGCTGGCATAATAATTGTTTTGAATATTTCTGTACATATTAAAACATCTATCTTCTGCACAGCTCTTGTTTGTGAACATGAACATGAAACACTATGATCAAATGAACTTCTTTATCTTTTTGTGTTTATCTTATTCATTTCCTCCACTGTTAAAAATTGCTGTTAAAAGCCACATTTTGAAAAAAATATACGTATAGAACAGTTTAGTATTTTCAGGATTTTTTTTTTCTATTTTGTACTACTACCTAACTGTATTTAAACGTAACAATGAGGAACAAACAGTGCCCTGTAATGTTGGGTAGTAGAATAACACCATAAGAAAGTATTGCATCAAAAAAAAAAAAAAAAAAAGAAAACAATTCCCAAATATTGCAAAAAAGTTTTGCAAAAAAAAAAAAAAAAAGGGTTAATGCGAATAATGGGTGATGGAAACACATTTTGCAAATAAATTTATCCAAGCACACCAAAAATGTTGCATGACTTTGCACTATGGGACGAGTAATTTGACGTCTGCAATGTTGTTATGGTCATTCTGAAATGCCTAAGCAAAGTCTGTCGTCAAAGTATTTCTGTTTAATTGCCCCCCAGAACTGTCTTACATGACTGCGTTCCCAAAAAGCTGGCATCTGCCTCCGAAAGCAGTGACTGCATTTATTGTTTTTTTTTCTGCTCTCTCTCTGAGGTGCAAATAATTTATTATATCTGAAAATTCATGAGTTCACCTGCCCAAACAGTCCTGATGGTGTCCTCAATGAAGACTCAAACCCAAGGCTCGGCTTTATAGATTCAAAAGATGCATTACTTTTATCTGTATGACCAAAAATGACAGAGTATTTTAAAAGCAAGTGACTGCACTGGCGCCTCCATCTGTCATGCAGTGAGTGCTCTACTATTCAGCTTCCACACTCTGCACAAATACTTCAATAGCACAAATTTTTCTAGTTTAATTCTAGATGACTGAGCGGCCAGGTAAAGTTGCTACTACATACATCTTTCAGATGAAAAGCCATATTTGAGGTGGATGAATGATACGTGAGCGTTTGGTTGCCCTGTCCGATGTACTGTGTTACCACCACTTAACATTATCGTATTTATTAAAAAAAGACTTTGAACAGCTTACGTTAAAATGCTTTTTCAAGCTTTTCCTTTGCTGCCAAGAGATATTTTGTTACAGGTGAACAAAATTAGATTTGCACTGTGATGTAACATCCTTTTTCCGCATTCATAAGAAAAAATTGTCTGTAGTTCCATTCTGTTGACTTTCTGTTACATGTATTTCGTTACTCCGCAACTCTGTGTACAGCACAGATACACTTTATTGCCAAAAGTATTCGATCACCCATCCAAATAATCGGAATCAGGTGTTCCAATCACTTCCATGGCCACACAAAATCAAACACCTAGGCATGCAGACTGTTTTTACAAACATTTGTGAAAGAATTGGTCGCTCTCAGGAGCTCAGTGAATTCCAGCGTGGAACTGTGATAGGATGCCACCTGTGCAACAAGTCCAGTCGTGAAATGTCCTCGCTCCTAAATATTCCACCGTTAACTGTCAGCTGTATTATAAGAATGTGGAAGCGTTTAAGAACGACAGCAACTCAGCCACGAAGTGGTAGGCCACGTAAATTGACGGAGCATAGTGCAAAGAGGTCGCCAACTTTCTGTAGAGTCAATCGCTACAGACCTCCAAACTTCATGTGGCCTTCAGATTAGCTCAAGAACAGTGCACAGAGAGCTTCATGAAATGGGTTTCCATGGCCGAGCAGCTGCATCCAAGCCATACATCACCAAGTGCAATGCAAAGCGCCGGATGCAGTGGTGTAAAGCACGCCGCCACTGGACTCTAGAGCAGTGAAGACACGTTCTCTGGAGTGACGAATCGCGCTTCTCCATCTGGCAATCTGATGGACGAGTCTGGGTTTGGCGGTTGCCAGGAGAACGGTACTTGTCTGACTGCATTGCGCCAAGTGCAAAGTTTGATGGAGGGGGGATTATGGTGTGGGGTTGTTTTACAGGAGCTGGGCTTGGCCAGTTCCAGTGAAATGAACTCTGAATGCTTCAGCATACCAAGACATTTTGGACAATTTCATGCTCCCAACTTTGTGGGAACAGTTTGGAGCTGGCCCCTTCCTCTTCCAACATGACTGTGCACCAGTGCACAAAGCAAGGTCCATAAAGACAAGGATGACAGAGTCTGGTGTGGATGAACTTGACTGGCCTGCACAGAGTCCTGACCTCAACCCGATAGAACACCTTTGGGATAAATTAGAGCGGAGACTGAGAGCCAGGCCTTCTCGTCCAACATCAGTGTGTGACCTCACAAATGCGCTTCTGGAAGAATGGTCAAAAATTCCCATAAATACACTCCTAAACCTTGTGGACAACGTTCCCAGAAGAGTTGAAGCTGTTATAGCTGTTATATAAAGGGTGGACCGACGTCATATTGAACCCTATGGATTAGGAATGGGATGTCACTTAAGTTCATATGTGAGTCAAGGCAGGTGAGTGAATACTTTTGGCAATATAGTGTAGGTGTTAAATGGAAAAACAAGTTTCATGGTGTATTGAAGCACAGAAGCATTCACAGTCAAAATCACCTGACTGGGATGTACAGTATAAATATAAGGAAGTGGTTGCTTTGAGAATACCAGGTTTGATTTTGTCTTCTCCAGTGAGGGTGTGCAAAGATTTGATCTTGTTTGATTTTAATATAAAGTTGTTGATATGTGCGATACTGCGCATTTAGGGCTGAACAAATTCCAGTGGCAGTCCGGTAGGTGAGTTTTGTTACTATGCATTCTCCTGGATTAATTGAGCTTTCATGTTACTGTATATTTTAAAATCATTAATATCAAATCAATTGCAATAGTGCCAAAGAAATGTAAAAAAAAAAAAAAAAAAAAATAGTTTAGCTTTACAGCAATTAATCAGGCATTGCCCAAAACTTTTGTTCAGTGAATATAATGTGTGTACAGTATATATTTGGAATGCATCCTCAGTTTTTTTTTTTTTTTTTAAATAAGCTGATTTTAGTTAGAATCTGTCTCACTCTTAAACAAAGTCCAGGTAGAGATGGGAGCTGCCTTCTAGTAAACCAAACTGTACAAGTCTGAGCTTGTTCTACTCATTCAATGCCTGAAACATTCAGAGTGGAGTCAAATATCTTCAGATGTGTCAGCACTATTGCTCTTTACCCTCCAAAACTGTTCTAAGCTTGACTTAGTGGGGTGTAAATAAAATTAGAAAATGTATTTTGTAGAACCCAACATCTGTAGGCTATAACCTAAACAGACAATGTCAAAATGCAATTGAAATTTGACCTTTTCATTTTCTTAATACCCATTCTTAGTCCATTTTAATGCTGTAAATCCTGCCATACAAGTTAAAAAAAAAACAACAACAACAAAAAAACAATTATATTTATTTAGTAAAATGTAATTATCTTGGTGTAGGCTTGTATCTTACTACTGCGTGTTTTCTGCGTAAACATAAGGGTCGTTTTTGGCTTTAGGAAGGAGCCCAATCTTTGCACCCCCGAACGCAAGCGAAAAAAAAACGCAAAAAACGGCAGTATGCGACAAATTTCCCCTGCAACAATATTCGGGCTATATACCTGTGCGTTATGGAGGACTTTTAGTCACATGTGAAACAAGTCACCCTCGACAGGCTGGATTCGAACCCATGGTCTGCGCGACTGAGTCGTCTTTGAAGTCCCGTTCTGAATCAAATGATTCGCGATCCGATCGGAGCGATTCGAAACAGTAAATCATCACGTTGAGGCAATTTCCGTAGTATTAAAAACACGCCCACCATCCTCACTATGGGGTTATTTTTGTGTCTTTATTATTCAAACAAAAATACTGTGTTTGAGAGTAAAACTAAGTATTTTGTAATTAAAAAATAAAAGTTTGCAAAAAAAGTCTTCTTAAATCTCAAAAATAAAGAAATTGATAACAAAAGTATTTGCAGTGCATGTACTTTTCTTTACAATCTTTATTTTTCTTTGCGCACTTCAAACACTTCTCATCGCGAAACCACAAGTTTTGCTCTCCTTTCTGCTTTCTTTTTTTGCGAGTCTAAAATTTTTTTTTGCGAGTTAAAAAGTTTTGCTTGCGAGTAAGCTGTATCTCAGTGGGCGGTCTCTACCTACCAGGATGAAAGGCCTTTTTCTATTGGTCACTCTCGATTGAAGTGACCACGCCCACTACGTTGTGCCGCCAGGCGCCAGTCTGACTGAGGAGCGAGCGAGGTTCAGCCATGGCGAACAACAGCAACAACAGGTCGTTTACTGGGTGAGATAACCAAGTTAACGTCTTAAACTCAGTGACAAGTGAACTTATGTAGTCTATCTTCTCATGCTCACATATTTAAATACGTAACGTTAGATAAGCCCGCCTGTAGTTCGGCGATACCGTTAAATAGAGGGGCACGAGATGACTCGGATGACGATTGTAATCAAGGTAAAGACCATTATGACATGCAAGAGTCATACAGTTGCAGTATTAACATTAAGTGACATGGCATTTGACACGCGGAAGGTGCAGGAGCAGTGACACTTTCAGCAGTGACACAGTCCATCGGCATATGTCAAAGAAAACCGTATGTGTCACTGGCACTGAGCAGTGGCATGCACCAGTGGCTTCCGTGCGTCAGATGCCATGTCACTTAATGTTAATACTGCAACTGTACGACTCTTGCATGTCATAATGGTCTTTACCTTGATTACAATCGTCATCCGAGTCATCTCGTGCCCCTCTATTTAACGGTATCGCCGAACTACAGGCGGGCTTATCTAACGTTACGTATTTAAATATGTGAGCATGAGAAGATAGACTACATAAGTTCACTTGTCACTGAGTTTAAGACGTTAACTTGGTTATCTCACCCAGTAAACGACCTGTTGTTGCTGTTGTTCGCCATGGCTGAACCTCGCTCGCTCCTCAGTCAGACTGGCGCCTGGCGGCACAACGTAGTGGGCGTGGTCACTTCAATCGAGAGTGACCAATAGAAAAAGGCCTTTCATCCTGGTAGGTAGAGACCGCCCACTGAGATACAGCTTACTCGCAAGCAAAACTTTTTAACTCGCAAACAAAAATTTTAGACTCGCAAAAAAAGAAAGCAGAAAGGAGAGCAAAACTTGTGGTTTCGCGATGAAAAGTGTTTGAAGTGCGCAAAGAAAAATAAAGATTGTAAAGAAAAGTACATGCACTGCAAATACTTTTGTTATCAATTTCTTTATTTTTGAGATTTAAGAAGACTTTTTTTGCAAACTTTTATTTTTTAATTACAAAATACTTAGTTTTACTCTCAAACACAGTATTTTTGTTTGAATAATAAAGACACAAAAATAACCCCATACCTCACCTGCTTTTTTTTTCACAAATCGCGCCCTGGATATGTCATTATATTGATTAATATGTATTATTTTGTGTAAGTTATTTTTAAAAAAGTATAAGATATGTTTATGGTTAAATAAAATGAATAAAAGTGTTTCAGTAGTTGATTGATATTTATTATTTTTTGTATAGTATTAAAAAAAAAAAAAAAACATTAAACGTTTATGGTTATGATTAAATAAAATAATAACAATGCTTCTTCAAAAATGTGTTTTTTTGTGTGTGTGGGGGGGGGGATATAATTGGATTGATATGATTTATCAGATTTAATTTTTCTAATCAAAAGACACTTTAAATGTTCAAATGTAAAATGCTTAAAATGAATACACATAATATATACAGGAAAGATTTTATTAAGGAGGATACAGTATTGAGGGGGATATAGGACAATATAAAAGAGCAGGCCCATGTAATATATACAAAATATGTACAAGGAAAGATATTTTTTTTGAAGGGGATACGGAACAATATAAAAGAACGGGCCCATGTAATATATACAAAATATGTACAGGAAAGATATTATTTACTGAGGAGGTTGAGTATTTTGCTGGCGCTGCTCTGCCAACCAGTCATCTAAAGATTTGCCATTTGAGGCAAGTGAGCAAAATGTGGCATTACCATACCGGCTATGGCCAAACTCTTTAGTTTTGGGCTGCCCACATTTGCTGCATGTGTTAAAGGTAACCCCTCGCACATACTTCCTTTTATGGACTCCGCTTTCCTTCTCCAGGGCCCACCGGCGCATGTTCCTCTGGGTGTAACGGGACAAGGGAGCATCAGACGCAGGAGCAGGCGGAGCTGGGCCTGCACCGGATGTTGACGCACCAGAAGAGGGAAGCACCACAGACACAGTCATGCCTGGGTTAAGGACTAGTGTGCCTAATAACGACCCAGGTGCTGAAATGGGCTGCACAACTCCTGATGCTGTGGGGGCAGGTGCAATGGGGCACTCTGTAGTGGCAGCAGCAGGCCATCGACCAGGTCGCAGAATGGGCGCCTGTCCTTCTTGATTTAGCGGAAGGATGAATGGATGTTTTGGGCCTGATGTCGATGGCGCTTCATCCATTTTTTCCCCTCGCCGGAGGAAGCTGCGTATTGGCCACAACAATTGAGTCAGGAAAAGTAAGTCCCTGAGCGAGGACACTCATTTCCTGATTTTTCTGCCGCCGCTGAAACCTGAAAAAAGATTACTTGTATTATAAATATTTGTTTAGAAGTATTCAGTTAATTTGAAGCAAATAATGTGCCTTGCTTATGTTGGAAATTTTTCTTAGAGACCAGGAGACGTTTTGGATATCTTGAAGCAGAAGTTTCTCTTTATTCAGATACTCGCTGCGTGGCACTGCAGTCATCAAAAAGTCGTCTAACAAAATCTCAGCACAGCAGAGTATATAGGTTTCAAGGGGGAGGAGTACATAGAGGTGGAATCAATCTAAACAAAGTATGCAAATGTGGTACAGGAAATCAGCCCAGTAAAAGATTTTTTCCCAGCCTTGATCTATTTAGCATACAAGTGTCATTCAAATGCATAGGTGCTAAAGCAAAAGGCACAATTGTACCTTGAGCTTAGAATTCACACTTAACTTGGGAAAACCTGCCAGATGTTCAGCTGGACTGCCTGCTCTTAGAATGTCACAATATACAAAACTTTTTTTAGTTCATGTTGTTATACTGGAACCTAGCATAGGATCAGCATATTTTAAACAGATTCTTAAATTTGTAATCCTTCAGTCCCCCCTTTGAGAGTTCTAATAACTCTCACATAATACAAATTTAAATCTCCATAAATCCATTCTATAGCCTATGTTTGTTAACATTAAGCCCCATCTTCCATTCATATAACTTGAAATAGTTACAGGTACATTTATCTTATTCTGTGTCTTGTCCTAGATTTAATTAGGTGTAGTAGTTCTTTTCAGAACCATAACTGTTGACACATACGACATGGATGGTAACATGTCGTACAAGCTACATGATGACACAGAAAACCATGTAGTATAAGAGTGGAAGTCCTTAAGTCCATGGCGCCTGAATAGCTGTGTAGTCTGTAGTTTTCTGTAGTCCATTTCCCACGTAGATTCACTCAGATGACTCTTCGTCCTCATGAAGCTTGTTCATGGAAGTCTGAGGTGATGCTTTACTCCAGGATGCTGCTTTTGAAGACATCATGGCATGTACACATACCTGCAACACAAGAAAACAAAGAAACACCAGACCAGCAGTATTCATGCATAGACAGTTTTAGACTTCTATTGATGGTATAGTGGTTTTGTTGACCTAGTCTTAAGTCATTTGACACCTATGGACCAGTGAGGTGGGGATAAAAACTGATGAAGGGAAAACCTATGAGGAAATCTTCACCACAGGGTTGGCCCCCGAGGCCTGTTGCACTTCGGTTCTTCCCTGGGCTCCTCACTGGCCTGTGTGTCCTAGTCTGTCCCTGTAGTTGGTGTGCAAACTTAACTGTGCAGTCACTCCATCCTCTAATGAAACATCAGTCATAGCAAACATCATAACCCACAGAAGATAGGTGAGTGACTGGAGTGTGCTGTAGTATTGTTTTTTGGCTGTGAGTGTACTTAACCAGAGTCCCCCAGTGGGAAGAAATCAACTTTCTTTTGTTCTATTTACAAAGAATCTTTTAATCTTTGTTGTAGATTACTGGGGTAATTAAGAACTCACAGCCCTAACAGTTAGCACCTCAGCAAGCTGCTCCACGAGTTTGGTGTAGTGGGGAGGGTCTGCTTCAGAGTTGCGAGCTGACTGAGTAGGAGCTGATTTACACTGTTCATTTCTCTTACATACTTTTTGTTTTTCCTACACTCTTTCATCCAGTGTCCAAGTTTACCACAGTAATGACAATTACCCTCCCTCTTAGGACGTTTCTGTTGGTTCTTTGTGTTGACCTGAAAGGATGCTGCTGCAATCTTTATTCTTGCTTTAACATCAGAGTCTCTTTCCCAAATAGCTAACATGTCTAGGTTACTTCTGAGAGTTTTGTTAGACCAAGTTAGATCTAGGAATGCCAAGGCTTTTCTGTACTCAGCTACAAGGCCATCTGACCAGATGCGGACTAGGGGTCCCTTGTCATCTAGCACACTTTCAGAATCATCAGCTATTCCACTGTAAGTTACAGCTGTCTGGCAGAACCTTACAGTGTATTCTTTCACAGTTTCTTCTTTCCTTTGCACACAGTTAGTGATTCTGGACCAGTCTATTTTGGGTCCCATGATATTCTTTAGAATTTTCAAAACACCTTCTCTCAAATCCGCTTTACTGGCATGTTGTAGTTCAGAAGTAACAGCAGACTCAAAACTGTTGAATTCAGATTCAGTTAGAATTTGTGACATCAGCTGTGTGACTTCTGCTAACGACATGTCGTAGAGACACATTTTGCTAGTCAATGCTCTTCTAAATTCAGAAAAATTTGTGCGTGCTGAGGGTAAGCTCTGGGATAGTCTCTCTATATCTTCAGTTCCTAGCACTGTATGGACTGCTTGTAACTGGAGTATGGGGATTGCAGATGGAACAGTTTCAACCCCTTCTACCCTACTCTGAGCCCTTTGTCTTGCTCCACATACTTCAACTGAAATTGCTGCATCTTTCTCTATCCTTCTAGTATTGCATTTGTCCTCTTGTCTACACAAAGACTGTAAGTCAGGATAGCTTTCATCTGACTGTTGGTCGTTTGAGTCACTTTGGGTTGAGGCCTTGTTATGGCCCACCTTTTTAGTGAGACAGGACACTCGAGTGTGCAGCTGTTTGTTTTGTTCTTTTAACTTAGCAATACACTGAGCTTGTTCTTGTGCTATAGCTAAACTAAACTCTCTGTGGCAGCAGATAATGCCCTTAATGTTTTTCTTTCTGATACATGCTCCAAGTACCTTTTTGCATTCTTCAACTGACCATACTTTTTCTGGATCAATACCAAATTTCTTTGTTAAATCCAATCTGACTGACTCTGTCACTATTGAGTCCATGTGCTCTCCTAACAATGATTTGAACTCATTGTCTGTCCATAAAGGGGTAGCTAGTCCACCTTTCTCAGTTGTTGGAATCAACCTAGCATTCCTTCTCAACATTTTGTAATGTCTTTCTGACAAAACAATGCACTTCTAACACCTCCCTGGCAAGCAGAGGATAAATTTGTTAACACAGAACAACTGTTGTTAACCTTCTCTGGCAAAGCAGAGGAAAACCTAGTTAATACACATTATCATGTATTCAACCTTCTCTGGCAACGCAGAGGATTCCTAAACATAAACTACTAGCACTTTAGGCTAATCTTCTCTGCCTAAACAGAGGGTCACTGATATTAGCACGTAATGCTAATCTTCTCTACCTAAATAGAGGATAACTGGTCTGTTAACCAAACCCTGCAGCTGTTTGTTAACTCTTCTCTGGCGGCGCAGAGGCTAACCACATGTACTGGTCTGTAGTGGTTTAAATAGAGTAATACTCACCAAATCGTTGTTGAGCTGAAAAAGTTTCTGGAATTCAGTCTGGCGAGAAGCTCTATCCGGGTCACGGCACCAAAACTGTTGTAAATTTTTCTTAGAGACCAGGAGACGTTTTGGATATCTTGAAGCAGAAGTTTCTCTTTATTCAGATACTCACTGCGTGGCACTGCAGTCATTAAAAAGTCGTCTAACAAAATCTCAGCACAGCAGAGTATATAGGTTTCAAGGGGGAGGAGTACATAGAGGTGGAATCAATCTAAACAAAGTATGCAAATGTGGTACAGGATATCAGCCCAGTAAAAGGTTTTTCCCAGCCTTGATCTATTTAGCATACAAGTGTCATTTAAATGCATAGGTGCTAAAGCAAAAGGCACAATTGTACCTTGAGCTTAGAATTCACACTTAACTTGGGAAAACCTGCCAGATGTTCAGCTGGACTGCCTGCTCTTAGAATGTCACAATATACAAAACTTTTTTTAGTTCATGTTGTTATACTGGAACCTAGCATAGGATCAGCATATTTTAAACAGATTCTTAAATTTGTAATCCTTCACTTACCACTGAATGAGTGTCTTCTGGTTTAGCTCAAACAGCTGGATCATTGTTTCATCCATCAGCATGCGACAGTTAAGCACCAGGTCTCGGATGTGGTGGTAGTCTGAAAGGATTTTAGACCACCTGGGAGTGCAGACTCCAGCCTTCTTGGTCGGCGACTTGTGTAAAGCACAAAGCTCCACACAAATAGCCTCAACCAAGCGGCTGGTGTTGGGCCACTGCGCTGGACCCCCAGGATGTCCAATCAGACACCGTTTGACTCTCTCCACACCCGGTGTAACTCCGGAGCGCTTCGGTGCCTTAAAACGCCCATGAGTCAGCTGAGGCTGATGTCGAGGCTGATAGTTGATCCGCTGCTTGTCGAAATCAGAGAGCGCTGTCCACAACCGGATGGCCTCTGTCACCTGCAGGTCAGTAAGGTAAGGAGCCTCACGAAGACCCACCAGGTAACCAGCCAGATTTTGGACCTTGTCCCACCCAGTGATGCCATCGAGTCCAACGACTGCTCCCTAGTAAATGCAGATTAATGTTAATATATGTGGAATAAAACGACATTGAAATAAACAAAGCCCTTAAAGTGTCTTACCTGAGCCTCGTCGGAGAGACTGCTTCCAGGGTCGGATGGCTGTGACATCACTGAAGGGGCAGGGGGCAAGATGCTGTCCATCTCCACCAGATGATGTGGACGGCTCAGCCAGTGATGTTGGGGACTGAGGCAGAGGCAAAGATGAAGGGCTGTTTCCGAGATCACGGCAGGGGTCACCCTCATACAGCACCGGAACTGTGATGTCCTCCATGATCTCTTCATCAAACCCCTCCTCTTGGAGGTCCTGGTCATCAACTTCCTCGACACGCCTGTCTTCCTCCTCTGGGTTCTGGAGCACTGGAGTCAGGGTTTTGCCAGTCTGGCTGTAAAGGTACTCCATTCCCAGCAATTCACCTACAAGAATAAAGTGGAAAAAAAGGAACTGTTCTTAATATTTTGTCTAGAACATTAAAGTCTAAATAGATAACTTGGTAGAACATTACCATTATTATCGCCCTCCAGGAGGGCGATAGCGCTCATCCCAGGGCTTCCTGAAGACTGTTCGGCTAAGCCGGTCCACAGCCTCTCTCGTTGCGCTGCCATATGACCGGATGGAGGATGCTCCTTTTATGGCGTCTTCCATACGGTCATCATTCCAACGCATCAAGCCCTCAAGAAGATAGGCCTGAAAATGCGCATCACTGGCACTGGTTCCTACAAGTTAAACAAACAAAAAAGGGTTTTATGTGTCACATATGTACAAGATATGTACTACACATGAGGTGCTATAAAGCTGGTTACATGTAGTAGAGTTATGGAATTACATTAGCGCTGGGCAACGATTAATCGCATCCAAAATAAATGTTTTTGTATACATAATGTGTGTGCATGTACGGTGTATATTTATTAAATATATTTATATATAATATAAATTATATCAATATAAATATATACATATGTAAATATTTTAAAATATACTCTGTATGTGTGTGTCTTTTTATATATGTAATAAATATACACAGTACACACACATATATTATATAAAAAAAACCTTTTTTCACTGCGATTAACTACAGTTAATTGTTTTTTAATTACATTAAAAATTACTGTCATTATAACCAGAGTTACTAGCTTTGTCAATGCTTATGACATCAGAAAAGAACTGTAATATTACTGTAGAGTGTGACATTTATTAATGTGACATTACTTTAAAGTAAAGGAAGCAGTTACAGTGCTTATATTTTTTACAAAAAAACGAGTAATCCATATATGTAATATCTGGAATAAAACGGTTCAGGTGAAGATGGAACGACTCCAAGGAGATAGAGCCACGGGCACACCTGTAGCAGCACAGCTCGACACCGCCCTTATTTAGTGTCCCTGTCTTTATGTAGAGCGGAAAGTTTTGGATACACTGTACGTGTTTCCGCTGTTCTTTCCGTATCCAGGAATCCACGAACGGATCCAGCAGAGGAACTCCCAGAGTGTCCTTCCTGTCCGCACTGTCGAACAGATCCATCAGTGACCCGATCAATCTGGTGGTCTCCTCACCCCCCTGGTCCTCCTTCGACAGTGCAGTGCCAACTCCCTCCGGGAAATGCGAGCACTGACCGCCCTTTCAGAGACCTGGCCAGTTTTCTTTGCCGCCAGCTCGCCCTCCTTTGCACGGTGAAGAGCAGCCACATCCTCTGGATCCCACTGAAAGATGCACGTGGACAGACGAGCCATGAAGATCCCGTAGAGCAGATGAGCCTCTGTCGTGACACCTGCAGCAAATCGCCGCATGAAATGGCAGATGTCGAGGCGCACTTCAAGCTCAATCCACTCCGAAAACATGATCTTCACCCGAGACCGTGGCCGTGCTGACTGCAGCAATCTCTGTCCACGTACATCACTTTTGGGGCTGCCTCTCCTGTGTCCCGGTAGCGTTTCATAAGGCCAGCTGCCATGGGGTCCAGTCCGTGTCCCTCGGCGGCTGTCAGCACAGAGACGAGGACTTGGCCGTGTTCGTTCCCCACATTTGTGCACCAGGCAGCTGTCCCGGCAGCAGCGCCGGCAGGTTTCTTGGTGACCTATTGGGAAAAATAAAAGAGTGAAAAACTATGTTCATTATGTACTCACACATATCCATATCTGGCAACTTTCTGGATATGTACAGGGCGGCTGTGATACCTTTTTTGTGGAGTCCATCTTAAGAACACAGCTTTTGGCCTTGACCTCATGCAGTCGCCCCAGAACATCCCTGGCATACACAGCTAGCAGCCACTTAGGTTTAGGCAGGGCAGGTAAAAGGGGTGGCTCAGGAAACACAGGAGGCTGCACAAGGGAGGACCTTGTGAATGGTTCGCAGGCAGTCTGGTACTGCAGAACACGCTGTGTCCATGCCTCACTGTGTTGCTCCATCAGCTTCTTGTAAACCTGAGTCACACTGTTGCCCAGTGTCCTCTCCCTCATCATCCTCAGCACCCAGTTGTCACATGAGTATCTAAGGAAACAACAGTATAATCATGCAAAAATGCTTTGGTTGGTAAACAAAAAAAAATAACACAAATAAAAACATCTAATAATGAATGATTGTCATTATGAATTACCTGTACGTCAGCAAAGCTGGAAACTGACTGTGGTGGCCCATATCCAGCTGTCCTAAGATGTCCTCGGACCAGGCGGGATACTTCTTTTTGCAGCATTTGCACTCCAGATACTCAGTGGCAAGGTCATACCACCCGTCAATGTCCAAGACCTTGCGCACAGTGCGGTAAAGTCCTGCCGCTGTTAGTCTGTGCTTACCACAGTCTGGGCGAACACAGATGAGAGGAAATAACCACATCTTCAGCAGGCATCCATAAAAAAGGGGCCGACAGAAGAAGTAGTCAGGTGAGGCGGGCGGCTGATTTTGAAGTAAAGGGGGCTGAAAATAATGCTTCTCAGTGTGTTTTGACAAAACATTCTTATAATATTTGCATTTGTGTCATATGCCACACCTGTATTCAGCTGTGCTTCACATTGTGATGCAGCAAATACCAGCTCCTTATCATCATCTTCACCTTCAGTAGCAGGAACGGAAGTGCCTGAAGTACAAATGTTAGAACTATTACTGTGAACAATACATGGAGACAAACATATGTAAGATGGTGCTTACAGACCAGTAGTGAAAAGCTGCCTTTGGGCCAAATGTTTGGCTGGGGGTTCTGCTGCTGGAGGAGGTAAAGTGGACTGCAGTAATGGATCTGGAAACAGCAAGTGGACAAGTTTGGCATAACGATACATGTAGAACTTCTGTATTGAAAATTCAGTATTCACACTCGTACTCACAGGGTTTAACTGGTGACATGAGTTTTCTCGGCAGCTGTGAAGGAGACAAATGTTTGCCATGCGCCAACAGTGCTTTCACAGTGGCGGTCTGCTGGACACCAGCTCGGATGGCTGCGGGTGGAGGTGCAGAGGTACTGGAGGCTGCAGGTGGAGGTGCACAGGCACTGGCTGTTGCAGGTGGACGTGCAGGCTGACGTACACTGGCGCCCACAGCAGAACCCTGTCTTTTCAGGACATAAGTCTTGAAAAGTGCCATGTTGGTGTTGGGCCTGGCATCTGCCTTGACCAGGTATCTGATGAGGGCTTTGGCCTCCTTGCTCTGGTCCTCATAAACATCTCTCACGACCGGCCATCGAAGTCACCAATCTCCACCATCAAGCAGCCCTGGTCTCCAGTTGCCCGGGCTTCTGCTTGCATTTCCTGCTTCCTCTCATACTTGTCTACTTCTTCTGCCATCTCTCTGATATGAGAAGTGTACTGTAGGAAGAGCTGTTTATTTTCTGACAGGGGGGTTGTCTGCGCTGTCTCTTTGGAAATGCTGAGCACCAAATACACTGCGTACCCCAGAGAGTTTTCCAGGAGCCATCTAAATCTCTGGCCCTGGTACTTCCCAAACTGAAGTTTGCAGTGAGCCAGTACTAAAAACTGGTCACTGGGGTCTCCACCGTTTGTGCTGACAAAAGTACTGGCCTCTGTCAGCACCTCCTCCTTGGGTTTGGCCCTTCCCGTCTCCACATTTTCAAGGCACTTCGCCTCTTCCGAGGCGCCATGAGGAGTCGGCTTGATGCCGATTGGCGGCGAAAAAGCGGGTAAGCATACGTTTTCTGAAATGAACAACAGAAAGAGACTATAACTTCCAGCAGTCGGAAAGATGTCTTTACATTAAGTGTGTAAAGATAGTTTAACAAGCTACATGTAAACCATGTTACTGTGGTAATAAACATGACCATAAAGTGGCCTGATGATGAGTTTTCTACAGAGGACAGGAATCCCTGATATATTAAATATGTGAAGTCAAATATGAAGTCCGAAATTTCCTTCTAGTAACGATTCTAGGGGCCCAGGATTGCCAGGGGCCTCGGAGGAGGTTAGTAGTATTATTACCAAATACAAGTAATATATAAGCAGAGCTGGATAGTAACTGATTACATGTAATCTGGATTACATAATCAGATTCCAAAAATTAAGTACCTGTAATTAGATTATATTACATTTTAAAATACATGGAATCAGACTACAGTTGTTTTTTTATGTATTATATGATTACATATTATTCACACATTAGCAGTAAATTATTCATAATTGAAAGGTAATTCCTAATTCCTCTTTTCATCTTTTAATTTTATATTCTGAAATAGCCTACTGCTTATATACATTCAAAAAGTCTTCCAGTTTTGTGGACATTCATACAAAGACCAGTCACTAGTCAGGTGGCGACACAGCATTTGAGCACTGATTTATAAAAATCATTTCAGTTTCAATATTGCATCAACTACTGATAAACACACTGATTTTTATTAGATTTGTTTTTATTTGAATTTTTTTTTTTTTTATTTGAATGATCACTCTGTAGACTATTTAACCAAATTTAACCAAGGCTTTTGTCTTTCAAACACATTATAATGCACAAATTAATCTTAATTATAATAATGATATTTTATATTTTTTACTTTTTTTTTTTTAATAAATCGTTTAATGATTAAGTAACAAATTTGCATGTACACTGGTTCTCCGATGTTTACACGCAGGTAAACAAATACAATATTTCATTTTTCAGTAAGTTTTTTTTTTATTTTAATTGATTTTAAAATGATTTACTTTAATTGTAATATTTGTTATGGTTTAAGTAATTATTAGTTTTTCATTAAATTCCCTGCATTTCCCTAACAGACGTGTTTAATGCACTTACTGTAAGTTACACAGTTTAGTAATTAGCGGACGGTCGATGATTTTAAGATTTTACGATGGGAAAAGTTACAGGTTCACCGGTACTGAAGAAAACGTGTGCTATACATGCTAGCTAGCTATATCAGCACGTTTTATTTTCCAAAAATATACACTATTTATGAACAAATAATTGCTGCGTCCGAAATCGCATACTGCTTAAGTAGGTACTACATTTAAATATGAACGTACTACCCGACCGTTAAAAAGTACGTTCTATATAGTATGAATGTGGGTAGTATGAATGGAATTCGGACGTACTACACTATTACCCTTGTCAATAGCATTAACACAGGCGTAACTCCCTTCAAACTTGGTCTGGAATGTCTTTTTTTCTGTCACAACTTCTTGAACAGGTGAACACACAGACACACACACACACAAATGAAATCGTTTGCCTGAAAAAAAGTATTTAGAACAGGTTCATATTTTAGAAAATGTAGTTAATATTTTCCTCATTATTGATTCATCTCATCCACCCGCGACCCACCCGCAAATAATCAGAATGCATTTTTTTATTACCCGACCGCGGATTATCCGCAGCGCCCGCGGATATAACCGCCATCCGCGCATCACTAATAGATACACAAATAATATATACATATTCTAAAAAAAAAAACTATATACATATTTACAGATGGTGAGCTATGTGTGTGTGTGTGTGTGTGTGTGTGTATATATATATACAGTATGTATAAAAATGCAATATATACATAGATACACATAAATAAATAAATAAATAAATAAATAAAATATTCATATTCTAAAAAAAAACTATATACACAGCTTGATATGTAGCCAACAAAATATCAACTAAAAATGAACACTAGTAAAAGAGGAAACAAATCGTTTTAATTTCGTTTAATTTTCTAATCTCATTAAACTGCTTAACAACGAATGTCTCCGTTAAAAAAAAAAAAAAAAAAAAAAAAAAACCTGTGTTAACAAGCTGATGTACAAAACAACTTCTTACAGCTGATTCACGAACTCACCTCATCGATTTACAATGTTTAAACTTTCAATAAGTCATCCGTTTGTTTGGAGTGTGTTAAAAAAAAGTGTAATTTAATCACAATAAACAACGTTTTTTTCCTGAGGTACTTTACACTTGAAATGAGCCGCGTCTCCACTTTCCGCCATTTTTCGAATATGACGCCTCCTCTCCCGGAGCCTCATGGGATAGGAAAGTGTCCATGGTATGCGTACTACAGAATTCGAGCGGAAGCAGTAGGTCATCCGGGTACTTCTCGCCTACTGAATTTCGAATACTATGAATTCGGACATACTACTCGCCTCGCATACTGTTTTTCGCGTACTATATAGTAGGGAAGTATGCGATTTCGGACGCAGCAAATGATATTCAATAATGAGGTAAATCTTAGCCTTACCTGTCATAAAGATGACAATAACAGCGGTCGGCGATTCGTCAAAAGTCAGCCACAGCGGAGAAACGCGATTGGTCCAAAGTAAGCCCCGGGGAGAAACGCGATTGGTCAAAAGTAAGCCACAGGAGAGAACGCGATTGGCCCATGTGGGCTTACTTTGGGCTTACTTTGGCTCAGTCGGTGGGATGCAGTAGGCGCAGAGCAGAATGGATTATTGAAAAATGCTAATTCATTCTCTGCCAGCAAAAGGCACTTTTCGCCAGAATGTAACCGGTATCCGCAGTATAGGCAGCGCAGCATCTGATCCCGATCATATTTAATCAATTAAACCATAGCCTTTTGAAGTGGAAGATATATATATATATATATATATATATATATGAGGAGCTCTTTTCCAAAACGCTATAAATCCATTTTGATTAATTTGAGTAAAAATGGGTTTTCTTTACCAAGTAAGTGGCAAGATGAAAACCACTATTTTCTGTTTTAAACTTTCACATAGCATCTTTAGGTTATAATAACATAAAAAAAAAATAAATAAATAAAAATAAAAAAAATAATCAAATCTAGATTGATTTTTCAAAGATTTATTATAAAAACTGATTATTTTTTCCCAAAATGCAATAAATCCATTAGGGGTCTATGTTTACTTTTTAGAGAAAGTATAAGTGATGGAAAAAGATGGCATAAGTGCAATCAAATTCATAAACTCTTGTTGAGATTAATGTTTTAAATAGTTTAAAATGTACAATTTTGAACATAGAAATATTAAATGATTTTAATAACTAAAAAGAAGATAAAAATGAAATACTGCCAGTAGGTGGCGGTAAGTCACTGATTTAATTTCTTAATCATATCATTCATTTGATTCGTTCGAACGGCTGATTAATTCAGGAACAAAGCAAGTGACTCTTTTTGTGAATGGGTACTTGATTCATTGACTTACTAGAAAATGCACGTTCATTCATAAACGAAACAGCGCTGTGTTTGAATGGAGATGCGCAGCGGCTCAGTGGTGACTTTTTCAAACTATTTTTGAAGATGAAATAGAGCAAAATCAGGCAATAGTGTTATAGTCAGACAATGTAAGTCACTTAATATTAACTTCTTGTTTATTGAACTGTTGTACTAAATCAATATCTCATTTACAAACTCCCTTAAAAATCATTAAAAGCTGTCAATCATCTTAGTTCATCGCGATTTCACAAAATTGTAATCAACGAAACTCTCTACACTGCACAATGAATCTCTTATTTAAACTCTCTCTACACTTTGTTTATGAAAGAAATCGTCAGATACGTCTGTGATACTAGAGCTGAAGATCAATGCACGAACCCGATGAAACCCGACGGGACCGGTCGGGCTCGGGCTTAATTTATATCATTTTACACGGGCTCTGGCTTCCGCTCCGGCTTACCCGGTAAACTAGCGGTCATATGATGCGTTTAGCGTGAGAAAGATGCGAAAATGGATGCTGAGGAGGTGAAACGGAGGCTTGCCTCTGGTGATTACGTTTTGGCAAAATTAGCCAGATCAGTAATATGCATCCCGGCCAGTCGCAGCAGCAGTAAAAGGGTGTTCAGCGCTGCTGGACGCACCATCAGTGAGCGCAGGACCGCGCTGAAACTATCTTAATTTCGTCATTGCCAAAAACCCATCTTAATTTAGAACTTATCTTAATTTAATTTGTTAAGAAAGAGTCTTTCTTATGCCAATAAGAAATTCTTATGCGTTGGCCTATTTATAGGCTAAGTGTACGCCTATTTAGAGTGCTAAGATGTTACGATGTTACAGAGGACTTATTATATTTCTTTGTTCCAACTTCCAAGTGGCCTATACGTTAGCCATTAATAAATTATGTTAAAACATGTATAAATGACTCATTCTTGACAAAAGGCAAAAGAGCTGTGTGCTTGCGCATATTTGAATAATGTCGGGCTGTAAACGGGTTCGGGCTTTTAAAAAGCTGTCAATCAAAATATACTTGTCGGGCTCGGGCCCTATCGGGCCTAACTTTTAAGGCCCGATTACAGCTCTATGTGATACATTACTCAACGTTGAAAACTAGAATGCGGGGTGTATTCAAAGCGCCGCCTTTACTGTTTACAATGCGTGAAATGCTGCGCTGTGATTGGTTGAGCGGATGTATTGCATTTTGCAGAAAAGGGAGACTCCCAGCAAACACAGAACGTTCCCCTAACGTTCCCCTATGGTTCCCGTTTGGTTATTTTTTTTGGGAACCAAATGAGAACGTTCTAGGAACGTTCCCTGTAGGTTCTCTTTTTAATAACCTACAGGGAACGTTCCCAGAACGTTCCCTGCAGGTTATTTTTTGGTTTAATTTTATTACCTAAAAAGAACCTTCCCAGAACGTTCCCTGCAGGTAATTTTTAGGTTTTATTTTTATAACCTACAGAGAACGTTCCCGGAACGTTTCCTGCAGGTTATTTTTAGATTGCATTTTTACAACCTACAGGGAACGTTCCCGGAACGTTCCCTGCAGGTTATTTTTTTTATTTAATTTTATAACCTAAAAAGAACCTTCCCAGAACGTTCCCTGCAGGTTATTTTTAGATTGCATTTTTACAACCTACAGGGAACCTTCCCGGAACGTTCCCTGCAGGTTATTTTTAGTTGTCATATCCGTGTAAACTAATAAAAACTTGGCAGATCTTTCTGATCATTCTGATGCTGAAATGTATACTTTTTCATCATAAACAAACTAGTTTTTGCAGAATTTCATGTCTGAAATAAGCGTTTAATAAACTGTAAACATCAAAGTGGTCAAATCGCATTATAATTGTAATTTAATTCCAATTTTATAGCTAAAATTAAGCAAATGTTAAGCGTAGTCAGAAAATCATATCATTAACACTTAGTTTGTTTTTATATTTCTTTTCTTCGAACCTGCACGCGCTTCTCTAGCACGCGCTCAATCCTGCCTTCCACAGAAAGCCGCGCACTCGCGTAATTTAAAAATTAACGGTCATTTCGTTTTACTGACTGACTAACATTCGTTGATTGATCTCTTTAATGAATAATTACTTATAATTAATATATATACGAGAGTAAATATTGTGATTTCAGGGAAATTTGACACGTCTAATTGAAGAGAACATGATGTTAACGGAGAAGTTTTTGTGTACCGACCAAAAGAAGAGGACGTTCCCGGAACATTCCCGATAGGTTCCCAGAACGTTCCCCTAACCTACAGGGAACGTTCTAGTTACGTTAAGAAAACTTTCCTGGCTAACCAATAGGGAACGTTCTTGGGAACGTTCTGGGAACCAAAACCTAACGTTCCCAGAACG
The DNA here is from genome assembly GCA_036247105.1 of Cirrhinus mrigala. Lineage (NCBI taxonomy): Eukaryota > Metazoa > Chordata > Actinopteri > Cypriniformes > Cyprinidae > Cirrhinus > Cirrhinus mrigala. Next base: position 8,844,476 of record CM070028.1, read on the forward strand.
TTCTGGGAACCAAAAATTGTTAGCTGGGCTGGCGTTTGTCGCGGTTTGGAAAAAAAGGGAGAAAACATGACAGAATAACACGGCGGATATCACATTTTGCGTAAAATTAAAAACTGCCTTTTCAATAACGACCAGATACAATACTTTTGACAGGAACTCAATTTTGTAAAATGGCGTTTAGGAAAAGAGCTCTCTCTCTCTCTCTCTCTCTCTCTCTCTCTCTCTCTCTCTCTATATATATATATATATATATATATATATATATATATATATATATATATATATATATATATATATATATATATATATAAATAATCACTTCTACCAGTGATCCCCGTGTGATTCCGACAGTATCAGATAGCACTATCAGATTCACTATCAAGCACAACCGCATTCTTGGAACACACGCGCTGTGTGAACGGAACAGGACTGGACAACTAGTTGTCTGTCACATCCGCTCTGCTGCACAAAAGTGCCTCTACCGTGTGCTGCGTGCTTTATTTTGTGGTTTCGGTAGCATACTGTGATGGAGAAATGAGCTGCGTGCCATCTTTAAGTTTTCTATCCAGTCAGCACCGGAGCCGCTCCCTCCCATCAGTTTTGTGTTCTGCTTGCGGCTAAAATGGCTCCGCTCTCATTTAAAAGCTGCTGTCGATTAATGATGATTTGATGGATAAACTCGCGGCTCAATTGGACTCTTGTCGTGTCAGAAAGTGGTAACACCCCTGCAGTTTTACGGACGTCGCCATCTTTGATATTGCTTTGGTCTCTGTTGCTATGGTTACTCTTAAGGAATAAGGGTTTGACTCCCGTTGCATCTTCAGATAGTACTCGAAAAGTGAGTGTAAGCTGCTGTGTGAACGGGACATTTTGAGACTCACACCTGTAAGTAAATACGGTTGTCAATCCCAAAAAAATGACAATGTGAACATGGCCATGTAAAATATACCCAGTGGGATTTTTTGTATAGAAGAGAAATGCAAGAAAATATTTAAACGGGATGATGGCAGGATAGAATGGTAAAATACGGGAGAATCCTGGGAAAAAACAGGTGGGTCGCTGTTAGAGCCCTCTTATTTTTCTTTGAATTGTCTATTTGAATTAGAATAAGAATGCAATATTATTGAGTTGGTGAAAATTTCACTGTCCTTTTTGTCACTTCTGCTGAATGCCTACCCCTATTGTTGTACCCGTCACTGCCTATAGGGTAACATATAGGGTAACCTATAACCTATGGGGTCCCATGTTAACGGATTTAGGGTTAAGGCTAGAAGGAATACAGCTCTAGCTACTGGGCATGTGCACATCAATCTAACGTTATTTTTGTCACATTGTACAACAATAATACTGTTTTTTGTATTATAGTAAGGGCTAAGTTTAGGGTTGGGGTAGGTGTAGACGTTAAAAAAAAAAAAAAACAATCCAATTGGTAGTACAATTCATTTCATTGTTATTTCCAGTTGAAGCTGTATCCCTTCTAGCCACAACCCATATTTAGTCACTGCCAGCCCAGCCCTACTGCCTGTAGGTAAATACATGGTGGGAGTTTGCTTTGTTTTTGTTACACTCATGGATATTATTGGAGAATACTTCCTGGCAAGCATGTTGACTGGATACTGGCTGGGACAGGTGCTGTAGAGTTGGCATAGGCATTCTCTGCACCACTCAGTATGACAATACCTGCCATGCACTGAATTTTAATTCCTCTTTATGACATAAAATAGTCTGGAAACATCTAAAAATATGTGTTTTAGAATGCTGAACATGTTTACCGTTTCTTATTGATTCAATTTATATAGAGGTCTATTTTTTCAAGTGGATGAATGTTTTGGTGACAGATGAGCAGGCAAATCAGCTTTTTTCTCAGATTAGATATTTTCAGGCAAACTGTTCACACTATTAATTGCAAGTGATCAGTTCAGATTTGTGTGTCCAGACATAACCAGTCTGTCTGCATGGTTTGCTTTGGTTACAATGCAGGCATACCCACATATGTGAGCAGGCTTTTAAAACGAATGCAGGAAAAATGAGGGTGCTGCTTTGTTACATATGAAAAGCTCAGCGACCGAGGAGACTGCTATATAATGTGATTCTCTGTACTGTGCAGCAAGTGAAGTAAGCTTTTCTGTCATCGGAAGGTGAGACACATTTGTAAAGATCTGTTTGGAATTGCATTTAAAACCACTATTTATTTATCTATTTATTAATTTTTCTGTCTAGACTAATCGAAAAATCATTTGCTGACAGTCTGAACAAGACTTTATAGATCATCTGACACAGTGACTGTGAAATTTGCTAAATTCCCCATTACAAAAGCTGTTCATATTATACATTGGATTGAGGAACAAACATCATGCAACCACAGTATCTTTGATACTGTGTATCTTTGACAGGAGCTGGGTTGAATGGATTCTAGTGGCAGTCCATGGTGTGTTAAAGTCTTGATAGGGGTTGTATTGTCCTGAATTAATGGTTGTGGTGTCATTTATGTTATATATCAACTGCGATTATGCGCTGTGACCAAATAAATGAGAAAATATTTTTATGTACAGTTTTTGTAGGGTCTGGGCTCAGTGCATCTTGGAGTGAATCTTTAGTCTATTTCTTTGATATAAACCAATTTATTATGCTGTGAATTCATATTGTTAATATGGCTAAGTTAATGGTTTGATGTGTTTGTTTCATGTGACATCACATGATACTCGTCATGCTGTTGATAATACTTCACAAAATTGTACTTCTTAGTCTGTTTCATGTTAAAGGAGACGTTCACTTCCAGTCTGTTTAGGTTACATCAAAGAAATATAATAATATAGCCTTTTTTATGTGTACCCACTCATGTAGGGCTTGAGGGAAATGAGGGAAAGAAGTCCAAAATTGTCTAATTCTGCTTCTTTTTTTAATAACCCCTTAAATGTCACTATATGAGAGAGAGAGAGAGAGAATTAAATATAGTTAAAAAAAAAAAAAAAAAAAATTTAAGTATAAAAAGTTATAGAAGTTTCAATTTACCGTAAATATTTTTTTCTTTCGCAAAGATTTTTGCATTAGTCAATTATCTTTATTTCTTTTTTGTTCGTATTTCGATTTGGTATTAAATGATTTGGTTTGATCTGATTATTTTAAATGAGTGATTACCTCTAGGTCTGAGTATTGGATAGCATTATTATATAGACAGATTAGAGATTAATCTTATAAAATAAAAGTATTAAAACAATAACTTTCGATGCCCAAATTTGGTATTAATAAATACTATTAATACTAATAACAATTTAAATAATAATAAACTTATTAACATTAATATTAATACAGCAGATGAACGCAACGCCCATTCACATTAAGCTTTTTCTCCCTCGTAGAAAACCATTAAAAATGCTTAAGGTACCGTCTTCTTTAAGCCGCGTTTTCTTTATGGGAGGATTGCTTTCCTGTATGCATAATTTATAAATAAACCCTGGTGAAAAAAACCAGCATATGCTGGTAGGTATGTTTTGATGCTGGGATGCTGGTTTAAGCTGGTCCTTTGCTGGTTTATGCTGGTCCTTGACCAGCAACATGACCAGCTAAGACCAGCATAAACCAGCAAAAGACCAGCTTAAACCAGCATCAAAACATACCTAACCAGCATATGCTGGTTTTTTCACCAGGGAACTGTATACAGAATTCGGCCATTGCACTGTCTTTGTCCATTAATTTTCTTTTTTGTTTTCTTTCTATGGGGATATGATTAAATACAATTTGGCTGGTTACGTTCATATTCTGGGCTATTCTGCTTGTCTGTAAGGTGTGTATTGAAACCGTGCCTTGATAAGCACTCACTGCATTTCTTTATATATTAATCCAATTTCAAAATAAAACTCTATGAACAGTTTAATTGCGATCGTACGTATGAACCACTACAGGCTGTAAAGTAAACAGCAAGTGTTTGTCCCAGCTCATCTAGTTTATCGAGAGAACTATTAAGGATGTCTAGTATAAACATTGGGATGCAGCGCAATAGTCTGACCCACACTCCGGAGCAGAAGGGAGCGGTAATGGACCTATAAAATGGATGCGAACCGCAGTTAAACTTAAAAGTAGAAGAAGATTAGTGCGTTAGAACAGTACAGTTAGAACAGTTAGTACAAGCTATAATCATACATTGAATGGGTAATTTTTTAGCATTACGACATATAAAAGATAGATACGTCATCCATGTTTGTAAGGTATGTACGCTCCAATGTTTATGTTTTAAATAAATATCGCGATGGTTTTAATCTTTCGTATAGTACCGCAATATACATTTGTCCTAACGTTTCGTTGTTGTATAGTTTTACAGCAGTTAGATAGTTAGATATAAATATATATATGGTTAACGTGTTAAAATAAAAAAAAAAAAAGATAGATCAGTACTTCTAATGTTACTTACGCTTATGACAATGAGGGAGTGAGTGGACATAACCGTTTTTTTAGTTCTGTGAAAAAACAATAATAATATTAATAAAAATAAATAAATAAACAAACTTGTAGGTTGTATTTATGAATATAAGATGGCTTGGTGTGATCGTGGTTAATTTTCAATCTTTCAAACAAATTCATTATATTTTAAAACCAGAAGGGATGACGATCAGGCTAGAAATCGAAACTGAAAACATGTCATGTCAACATGGTCTCCTAATAATAAATCGTTGTTTTTTTTTTTTTTTTTTTTTTTTTTTTAATGTAATAATATAGTTTAAAGATGAAGAAAAACATGTATTTTTATTGTCAGATAACGATTTTCCGAATGTGGCTTAATTTCGTCTTTTGTTAAGCACACTTGCTGAATTTGAATTGGGTCCGTAATCAAGAAGTCCAGTTGCATACAAATATGCCTAAATGTCTAAAAGGTCATTAAAAGAGAGTCAGATGAACATTAACATTTATTTGTTTGTGCGGATGCTGGCTCGTTTATGTATTTCTTCATCTGATAGACAAAGGTTCGTATTCACAGACCTCACTTAAAATATTAATGTAATTTAGTTTGTTTGTTTGTTGTTTGCTTACTAAAGTTGTTACTCTTCTCCAGTGTCTCTGCAGGAGCCAGTTCAAATTGAGGGTTTTGTTGGAGGCTCTGTTACATTGCCTTGTTCATATGAAGAAAAGGAGCTAAAGCCAGATGAAATTAATGTATTTTGGAGATACAATGAAAGCAAGATTGTTTATGATATTGAAAAAGGCAATGCCTTAACAAAAGACCAGGATGTGTTATTCAAAGATCGAATAGAAAGTGTTTCCTCACAGTATGGACGTAGATATTTCTCCATCAAACTCAAACATCTGAAATTCATAGATAATGGCAAGTTCTCCTGCTCTATCCCAGTTGTGAAGAAGAATTACAAACTAACTTTACAAGTCAAAGGTATGTGGAAGCAGTCATTACTGACATAGTGTGAGTCATTTGGTAAAGGGACATAATAATGCCTGGTCAGTTTCAGAATGTTTGTCTTGAAAACAGAGACTAAATTTACATGTACACAAGACGATTATGTATTGTGAGAAAGCAGTTTAATCTATGACAGTTTAATTTGTCATACATTTTACCCAGTCTGCTGACTGCATGTATTTATTGCATTGTTAGAAAAATATTGTCTCTCTGTACTATATTTACATATTTGTCTCAACTTTTTTGTCTAACTGCAGAGAATCCTCCAGAACCAACAGAGAATGCAAGAAACTCTTCTGTGAAAGCACAACCAGCAGGGATTGCAACACTCCTAATTTATATTGCACTATATCTGAGTTTTGCTATCCTTTGTTGCTAAACTTTGCTGCATGTATCTTTAAAATGTCACAGATGCCTCTACTTTACATAATGTATTTTACTCTGACTTCTGTACAATACAGTGATCCAACAGCTTAAAGGGATAGTTCACCAGTAACTTACTGTAAATTTACTTACAGTAAAAATACCGTACATTATATTATATTTACAGTACCATTTGACTTGCTGTAAATGTATTTATACTGTACTTTTACTGTACTGTACCATTTTTACTGCATTTTACTTGTAAAATATACAGTAATTTGATGGTATTTTCTCCAGTAATATATTGCAATACAAGAAATCAAATTAAATAAAAATAAGCAATGACAACTCTGTAATTTTTAATTGTTCAATTATTACCCTTTTACCTATTAGATTAAAATGTTCACAGATTCAGTTAAGACTCAAACAAAACAGTATAACAAACTAATATATATATATATATATATATATATATATATATATATAACCTTCTCCAGAGTGCTCAGGACCTAAGACTGGGCCAAAGGTTTACCTTCCAACAAGACAATGACCCTAAGCACACAGCTAAAATAACGAAGGAGTGGCTTCACAACAACTCCGTGACTGTTCTTGAATGGCCCAGCTGGAGCCCTGACTTAAACCCAATTGAACATCTCTGGAGAGACCTAAAAATGGCTGTCCACCAACGTTTACCATCCAACCTGACAGAACTGGAGAGGATCTGCAAGGAGGAATGACAGAGGATCCCCAAATCCAGGTGTGAAAAACTTGTTGCATCTTTCCCAAAAAGACTCATGGCTGTATTAGATCAAAAGGGTGCTTCTACTAAATACTGAGCAAAGGGTCTGAATACTCAGGACCATGTGATATTTCAGTTTTTCTTTTTTAATAAATCTGCAAAAATGTCAACAATTCTGTGTTTTTCTGTCAATATGGGGTGCTGTGTGTGCATTAATGAGAAAAAAAAAATGAACTTAAATGATTTTAGCAAATGGCTGCAATATAACAAAGGGGGTCTGAATACTTTCTGTACCCACTGTGTGTGTGTATATATATATATATATATATATATATATATATATATACATACACACACACACACACTAAGCAAATTGTTTTTTACAGTGTACTGATGAATCAGTAGATTATTTAACCATGTATTATAATGTATTTTTTCAAACTCATTAAAATGCACAAATTCCCACTATTTCTTGATTTCAGATATTCTGTCATCTAAACTTCTTTCACCTAATATTTTTACTTCAAAGGGGTGGTCAGTCAGCAATTCTGTAAAAGACAATATCTCCCTTTGCATTAAATTTTGAGCGTTGTAACTTTGCAGATGTTATTTATGCTCAAACAGTAACATTACACGTTAACTAGAGTTAAAAAAGTGAAACCATAGTCAATGACCCCCTTAAGTGAGATTTTAAAGTAAATATTTCAGTTATTAAGTATGACATTTGCATGTTCACGCAGGTAAAAAAAAAAAAAAAAAAAAAAAAAAAAAACTTTTTTAGAAAGTGAATTGTTTTGATTGTTCTTTTAAAATTATTTAATTTTACATTTTCATGATTTAATTACTTGTAAGCCTTTCATTAAACTCACAAACCCCCTGCAGTTCCTTTATGAACCCCAGTTTGGGAAACATTGATATAATATAATGTTAAATGCACTTCATGTTGTTAACTACAATGAAAATAATATATTTTTCTCACTCTTTGCATTTTTACATCATTATAGTACAATATTATCTGGTTATCAATGTAAAAAATAAGTTAGGTCAAAGTAATCTAAACGTAATCAAAAAGTAATCTGATTATATTACCCTAAATGTGTAGTTTAATGTAATGCAGAGGTTCCCAACCTGGGGGTCGCGGCCCACTAGGGGGCCTCAGTGATTCTCCAGGGGGGCCGCGAGATAGCTTAAAATTAATTTAAATATTATCCTATAATTGTTTAATTTCATTATTAATGTGTTAAGTTAAAATGATCAAACCACGGCCTCTCTCGTGTTCTGTGTTTGGCTGCTTGGGACTCGCACAGCAAGCCTCATCGTACCGTTAAATACAGATTGAACGGCGGCTCTAAACTTCCAGCCGCTTCACGCAAAATTATATCTCTCGGCTGCATGAAGCAAACCGCGGCGCTAATGTAAAGGTAAAGACGATAAGAGTTATAACGAACTTGCGTGTGCCTAATGTATGACGCGAGTCGTACATTAGGCATGTACAAGTCCGCTATTGATCCCAAACTATGCACGCTCTCGGGGCTTTGATCCTCAGTTTTTTCGCGTGAAATTTCAATATATTTGCACAGTTGTCCAAATTAATGTTCTGTGAGGGTTTTATAATGTATGCTCACCTATAGAGGATAATCTTGTGAGGCTCAGTGGTGTTTATGCACATATTAGGATCAGAGGCGGTCTGACGGAGGAACTGTTGTTAACTGATCACGTCTTCGATGAACTGACTTGATCGATTCGTTTGAACACATTTAGATTGTATTTGGAGCATTTTCATTTGTATGTTTATTTATTTATTTTTTTTTAATGGATACAAAAAGTAGATATAGTCCGTTCAGTTCAAATGGACAGGTTTAGTGAGTGGTCTTTTGGCATCTCCCTGTTGTCCAGTTTGGCAGGTTCACCTATTTAAGAAAAAGTACTCTGAATTTGTAAAGAATGTCTGAATTAAAAAATCAAGAGCTTTAAATCTGTATATGTAAATATAATATTTTAAAAAGTTAGAATTGAGCAGAGGGTTTCTTTAAAGTTACAAAGTATAGCTTTAATTTAAAGTTTGTTTGAATTTTGAGGTTTTTTTTTTAACATGCAGTAGAAGAATAAAGGCAAAACAGATATTTTGGTTAATAAAAAAGGTTTAAAAATAAACCCCTTTCTCTTTGCGGTGGAAGTACAGTATAAGAGGAAATGTCAGGCATAGGGGGGATTTTGCAAAATTGACCAGAGAAGGAGGGGGGCCCTGGAGTGAAAAAGGTTGGGAACCCCTGATGTAATGGATTATGTTACTGACTAAAATTTTGGTCATGCAATTTGAAATCAGTAACGGACTACAATTTGTAAGAAATCTACCCATTATTACTTATATAATGATTGTGCAGCCTTGGACAGCACTTTTTTTTCATATAAATTAACTTTTATAGTTTTCTTGTGAAATACAGACTATTGTAATAGAGTTTCCTGGTGTACTCCTACTCAGGTTTACTAATAAACTTAGAAGTTTCACCAAGAGTAATATATGTACTCTTGTAAGTACAGACCAAAAATTGGACCTGGTATCAGTGAACAACAAAACTATGGTATATGCACATTTAGCTCTCTTGATAATGTACAAAACATGTGTTGCCCCTTTTCTCTTGGTCGAGGTTTTGTCTAAAACTCTGTGGTGTTTCCGCTCTCAGTACGAGATGGTTGAATGATCTCAGTATAGAAGATATTCATCTCAGACCATGAAGATCATTCAGCTTCACATTTGTGAGTTTATCACTTCACATTTTACTGAATTATTAAATGATGTTTCTTTTGTTTTTCTATCTTAATAAATTTTGTTTGTTTGTTTGTTTCATAATCTCATAGATCTGTTGATGTGGTCTCAAACCACAGAGAGTTTAACAAACATAGCAGTAACTTTAGAAGCTGATGTGAATATAAGCTGTGATCTTGATATAGAGGAGATTTACTGGTACAAACACAAATCACCAGATCCTCCAGTGTTGATCTTACGCACTTACAGTAGCACATATGAAGGAGCTGACTATGAAAACAGCATCTTTGAAGACAAATACTCAGTGAAAACTAACAGTCGTCTGTTCATCAGAAATATCAGCACTGATGAATTAGGAGTTTATTATTGTGTCAAAACAAGTGAATCGCGGAAATTCAGCAACGGCACCAAAATCTACATCAGCGGTGAGTTATTTTCTCTTTCAGATGTATTTTTAAACCACATGATGGATTTCCATGTTGAATATGCTTTACACTTTTTCCATTGTACTGTTAAAAACTAAAACTGGATAATGATTGATTGAATCAAAAACATTTTACAGACAGTTACCAAAAGAATATAACAGACTCCACCAGAATCAGACAGATTCAAATGATTGTCCACAACAACAGACTCCATGGACAGTTCCGATGATCACATCTGTCCTGCTGAATGTGCTTTTGATCATTGCAGTCATAGGTGTGAACTTTTTAGTGTTATTATTAACTGTAATCTACACAAATTCAAACATTTTATATTTGCTCATTATTTTTTAAACAGTCAATCATTATGGTTAAAGTATTCAGTGTTCTTTCAGGTTTGGTGAAGAGCTGCCGTGACACGACTAAAACAAGTAAAAAATCTTCAGAGAAACCTCAAAACACAAATGATCCACAGGTAAGATATACATCTTTAATAAGTTAGCTTAATTGGTTTTATATTATTTATATTTAAATTTAAAACTTAATTTTAATTCTTACAGTTGGAAATGATTACATTAATTATATGAAGTGTTGTTAGAAAAATAGTTTTTTTTTCCAATAATGACCAACTGACCGTACATTATATCTTACATACTGTTTATGGCCATTCATTTGTATGATCTTTATCTTTCAGTATGCTGGAATTGATTTCTCCAAACCTTTGAGAAGAAGCAGGCCTTGCCCAGGACCAAAGCAAGACCAGACCACTACTCTGTTCTGTAGCCAGTAAAAAGTAAATAGTATTTAAGTAATAGTAAAGGCTTTTAGCTGGTTTTGCATCTGAACTCTTCAAATAATCTTTTTTTTTTTCTCTTCTTCTTTTAAGTTCTCTGAGATGTTTGTGCACTGAGAGCTAATGTTACCAAAGGTCAATGAGGTTTCTGCATGTTAGAGCCACTTCTTACACACAGTATTGTGCAATAATGTTATCTTTTATGTTCATTTTCCCCGAATTTTGTCATCTGGAGTGTATATCACGTGTTATTATATTATACAAGTTATTATATATTTTTTAGTTTATTTTGTAATGTGGCTTGCATGTTAATTGTTTTGAATAATTTGGCTCTTAAATATTAACAAACGAAGTGTTCCACTGCTTTGGTCACTTGATAGACATGTAAACATAAACCTTCGCATGCTAGTTTTGGGTTTAACAAAGTTAAGGCATGTTAAGCATTTTTGCCTGACACAAAACACTCAAACAAATTTACTTGATCCCACTTTATTACTCAGTTCCCATGACTACTCTGAACCACTCGGCAAAACCATTAAAATGTATTATGAATTTGTATTATGAATATGTATAATTACAGTATTATGAATATAAAAAGTTACATTCAGCTCATGACCTAATTTCTTTCAGCAGCTTCTGAATGCTAAAAAATTGATAAAGTAGACAAATATTTTTATTAACTTTCAAAGGAAGACCATATATTTTTTTGTTGACATGAAAGTCACAATCAAACTCTTCAAGTGAGCTAAATATCAGTGTGACTCATGTTAATCATTTTGCATATTGTTGGACCAGTGAAGTTCATGGTGATATAAAAAAAAAAAAAAAAAGTCTGCCTAATTTCAAAGATTTTAAAGATTTTGATAATGTGTTGGGGAGAACCACTGCACTTTGCAAAACACTGTAAAAACTAAAAACAAATATATAAAAACATGTTCATGCTTGTAGCAAAATGCTCTTTTAAATTGAGTTATATATAACTAAAGCAAATTACATAAAACTAAAGGACACAATCACATAAAATATTATAAAATGAATTGTAACTAATTTAACTAACCCATTTAAAATTATTATTATTTATTTATTTTTTTTTTTTTTTGTTAAAGGCATAACTAAAATAATATAACTGCTGATGTGTGTGAGTGCTGTAGTGTATGACAACAGAATACATTTAGCATATGAACGGAATAACACTACACGTGTGGTCAGAGATACTGACTTCCTCTTGATTTCCTCTTAAGCCACTTATTTGTCTGAAAGCTTTGAGGTGAAGTTTCTTCTCTAAAGCCATGTGATAAAGCAAGACTGCATCATGCTGAACTGTTTCAACATCATAAAGATCAGCTTCATCTTAAGTTTGATGTACTTTATCATTATTTTTAAGAGCTCTGCAGAATAATAAATTGACTGGTGTTTTAATGGCACAATCACATTGTGTGTGTGTGTGTGTGTGTGTGTGTGTGTGTGTGTGTGTGTGTGTGTGTGTGTGTGTGTTGTTTATTCCAAGCTGCAGAGAATTCACGAGGTCAACTAACAGATTTTAGTCAAAATGTGACCATTAACTGGTAAACTAGTAATTACTGAAACTGCCAGATCCTCCAGTCCTGGCACACTTTCTGTACTACTCCTCATTACTAAAGTAATATATTTAAAAAAAAATAATATTTAGTACAAATTAAACCTGTCTGTTCATAAATAATGTACTGAATACTGATGAATTAGCACTTTATTACTGTGACAACAGATCCACCTCCGAAATACAGCAACGGCACCAGACTAAACATTATTATTGAGTGGTGAAATCCGTAAAGCAATATTAAACTGAAAACTGATGTATTTTATGTTACATATAACTGACTAAAGAAATCCAGCAGAATCAGTCACTTCGGCAGATTATTGTCCTCATCTCTGCTCTGTTAAACGGTATTCCTATCATTGCGATCATAGGTGAGTATTTGTTAAAATACTATCAATGTGGCTTTATCTGTAAAAAGAAGAATGTCTTTTTTTTTTCTCTGGACAGTTCACAAATTATAATTCTGAAATGATTTACTCTATATACATTGTAACGGATTGCTGTAAAAACTACAGTAATATTTTACAGCAGTGGGCTGTTTATATTGTAATACAGCATATTGCTGTAAACCGCAATTCAGTTTTTATTTTTCATGTTATATTATTATTGAAGTGATATTGATATTAAAGTGTCTACAGTTGTGACATATTGATGAAACATGTGATGATATTTGGTCTTATGCTAGAAACATATCTGTTTGTACACGTACAAGAGAAATACAATTTAAAACCATAAATAGACTCCATATTTCTCCTACCTGCAGACATTTTTAACCTCTTTATCACCTGTCACACTGTGTGTAGAAGGAGACGTAGGAAAACAAATTATAACAAAAAGTCTTTGATACACTTCACAAAGTGTACATCCAGACAGGAACAGCAGGAAAACACATACCAACATAACTTTAAGATCCAACGACAAACACTGAACTGAATACAACTTATAAAGACAGGATAATGAACACAGACAGGTGTGGGTGATTAATGACTTGACAAGGACAGGAACAGGAAGGACCAAATATGGGCAACAGAGGGAGAAACCAACTCAAACAGTCCAGAGGGGTGTGACATCACCAATGTGTTTAAAATGTAAAAATGAAGTAGGTACATTAACACGTCTGTGGTCATGTAACAGATTGCAAAGGTATTGGTTTTTGGTGCTGGGGTAAATGGAAAATATTTATAATATGCAGTTGGATTTTGACCCAGTCTCATCAATGTCCTAATGGACGCATTGCTTCATCTGCTAATAAATAATAGTATAATATTCAGTACTTTGCTGCCAGAAAAAAAAATCGGACCTACAAAACTTACTAGTTATGGATATTGAACAACCTCAAGACTCAACCCAAACACTTATACATTTCATGAAACAAATGAAATATGATTTAATACAATCCATTCAATATAAAATAACATAACTCTAATATAGTTCTCACTGAGCTTTAATATAGTTCAGTTCAGTCATGACAGCTTCTCATAACATTGTTTCTCCGCTTTATTTCTCATAACATTGTTCCAGGTACCAGACTAATCGAGGAACTAAAGACACAGGTGATAAAATGAGCGAACATAGAAACAAATTACATAATCAGAAACTAAGGTAACCAAGGAAACAGTAACTGAAAACAGATAATATGAACATAAAAAAGGGGATGAAAAAAGCCCTAGAAAGAAACAAAATATGACATTACATTACCTCCTCTGTGTAGGCCATTCCTAGTCCTAGTGCCATATACCAAAATAACTAGCAGGTGGAGGGAGGAGGTTATGATGGCTAATACAGGGTTGGAAAGGTGAACAAAGACCCCAGGGGGCGGAAATCAGGTTGGCGGTGGGCTTGGTTATTGGGATGCCAAAGAGGGGCCATTGGAGAAAGAGAAAAGGAACTGGAGTGAGAGACCGTGGGTGGAGCCAGTAGTGGAGGAGGCAATAGCAGAATCAGCAGAGCTGATAAAGCTGGAGGGTTGCACACTCACAGCGGAGCAAACCTGATTGCAGAATTCTAGAAATTCCTTCATGAAATCCTCCTATGGCCACCCCCTTGATAAAGGGGCTCTCTGGATGGAGGGATACTGTCACAGAGGCTAGACGAGAAATGAAAGGTTCGAGATGAGTCCCCTTGTAGCCTGACGGAAAACTCAAACGCGGAAGTACATGAGTGAGCAGGTAAATCACGCAGTTGGTCTGAGAACGCTCCGATAAGGAGTAGAGATTTCCACCAAGAAATCCGCGTTCTCACACGCACACAGATAGGTAAATAAGCGCTCCGGAGAGCAGAGAGTTTACTCACGTGAGTTGCGATGAAGATGGGACCTGACGTGGAGTCAAACATGAACTCAATGTCTGGTGCTAGACAGACACCTACATCCTGCTTAAATACCTGCATGAGGTTACTTCCGGGTCCTCGTGACCTCACGTGACTTCGTGCGTGTGACAGTACCCCCCCCTCCAGGACCGGCACCAGACGGTCCCGGAACGGAGGATACCCGACAACGGTAGTCCTGGATGAGAGCTGGATCCAAGATGAACCGCCCGGGAACCCAAGACCGCTCCTCCGGACCGTAGCCCTCCCAGTCGACGAGATACTGGGTGCCACGGCCACAAGGGCGCGAATCAAGGATTCGCCGGACGGTATACGCAGGACCACCGTCAATGATCCGGGGCGGGGGTGGGGCAGGAACCTGGGGAGACAGAGGAGAGAAGAAGACATGTTTGAGTTGGGACTGGTGGAAAACAGGATGGATCCGGAGAGATGTAGGCAGCTGGAGCCTGAAGGTGACAGGGTTTAACTGATGAGTGATCTTGAAGGGTCCGATGAAGCGAGCAGTGAGCTTTTTAGAGTCCGTTTTTAGGTTGATATTGCGAGTGGATAAATAAACCCTGTCACCAACATGGAACAATCGTCCCGGAGGGTGCCGGCGGCGATGTTGAGTGATGTAGCGAGTGTTGGCTCTCTGGATGGCGATACGTGCATGGTTCCAGAGCCGCCGGCACCGGCGGACCAACTGTTGGGCAGACGGGACCTCAACCTCCGGTTCTTGATGTTCGAACACCGGAGGTTGATACCCGTAGCATACCTCGAATGGGCTCAGGTTGGTGGCAGAGGATGTGTGGATGTTGTTGGAGAGCTCAGCCCAAACGAGGTAGCGTGCCCAGGAACGCTGATGCTCGCCGGCAAAGCATCGGAGGAAGCGCTCCAGCTGTTGGTTGGCCCGCTCTGTCTGACCGTTAGTCTGTGGGTGAAATCCGGACGACAGACTAGAGGTGGTCCCGATCAGACGGCAGAAGGCCTGCCAGAACTTGGCCATGAACTGGGGCCCTCTGTCCAAGACGATGTCCTTGGGGAACCCATGCAGGCGGACTACGTGTTCGAGTATGAGCTCCGCGGTGGTCTTGGCAGAGGGGAGTCCGGTGAGAGCCACCAGGTGCACAGCCTTAGAGAACCGATCCACAATGGTCAGGATGGTGTTCTTTCCTTGTGATTCGGGGAGTCCAGTGACAAAGTCGATGGAGATATGCGACCAGGGTCGTTTGGGGATGGGGAGGGGCTGCAGCTCGCCGGTAGATGGGGTGTTAGTGGTTTTGGAGCGAGCGCAGATGTTGCATGCCTGGACGTACAGCTGTACGTCTCTCCTCAACGTCCTCCACCAAAACGCCCTGGCGATAAGGGTGATGGTCCTCTGGACTCCCGGGTGTCCTGCCAGAGTGGAGTCGTGCCCCCACTGGAGTACTTCTTGGCGCAAGGTGTCGGGTACAAAGAGACGTCCAGTAGGGGTATCCGATGGAGGGGGATTTTGGCTGTGGCTCTGGCGGACTCTCTCTTCTAACCCCCACCGGAGGGGAGCCAGGATGACGTTGGAAGGCAGGACAGGCGCGGCCTCCGAGGTGGTGGAGTCTCGCTGGTGTTGACGGGAAATGGCGTCCGCTTTGCTGTTCTTCGAACCGGGCCGGTACGATAGCTGGAAGTTGAAATGTTCGAAGAACAGAGCCCACCGCGCCTGCCTGGGGTTAAGCTGTTTGGTCTGGCGAATGACGGTGAGGTTCTGGTGGTCGGTCCAGATGGTGAATGGGTCGCCACCGCCCTGGAGCCAGTGACGCCATTCCTCCAATGCCCACTTGATGGCCAACAGTTCACGGTCCCCTACCCCGTAACGCTGCTGAGTGGGATTGAATTTTCTAGAGAAAAAACTACATGGGTGTAGTTTTCCGTCTGGACCACGTTGTGAGAGGACAGCTCCTACGCCCACATCGGAGGCGTCCACCTCAACAACGAAGGGTTTGTCCGGGTTGGGGTGGGTGAGGACTGGAGCGGTGGTGAACAGGTTGCACAGTGTCTTGAAGGCTTGGATGGCCTCGGGGGTGAGGTGAAAAGCTCCGTGAGATGGTTTGGTGAGAGCAGTGAGAGGTGCTGCAGTTGTGCTGAAGCCCTGGATGAATCGCCTGTAGAAGTTGGCAAACCCCAGAAAACGTTGTAGCTGTTTAAGCGACGTGGGTAGGGGCCACGAGCGCACAGCCTCCAGCTTCTGGGGATCCATGGCCACACCCTGAGATGAGATGACGAAACCGAGGAATGTGGTGGAGTGCTGGTGAAAAGCACATTTCTCCAACTTGCAGTACAACTGATGGGCCAGCAACCTCCGTAGCACTGCTCGGACATGCTGGGTGTGTTCCTCCAGAGTCTTGGAATAAATGAGGATATCGTCCAGATAAGCGTAGCACCAACGACCCAGCATGTCCCGGAGAACGCCGTTAATGAACTGTTGAAATGCAGACGGACTGTTGCACAGACCAAACGGCATAACGAGGGTCTCGTAGTGACCGGTGGGGGTTATGAAGGCCGTCTTCCACTCATCGCCCTCCCTGATGCGGACCAAGTTGTAGGCGCTCCGTAAGTCCAGCTTCGTGAAGAAGCGGGCACCAGAGAGGGCGTCCAGGGCGGTGTTGGTAAGAGGGAGTGGATGACGGTTCTTGATGGTGATCTGATTTAGCCCCCGATAATCCACACAGGGACGAAGACCCCCGTCCTTCTTCTTGACGAAGAAAAACCCCGCGGCCGCCGGTGAGCTGGAAGGGCGAATAGTACCGGCCTGGAGCCCTTCCGCAAGTACTCCTCCATCGCTTGATGTTCGGTGGCAGACAGGGAGTACAGGCGGTCGTGAGGGGGCACCGCGCCCGGCACGAGGTCAATAGCGAGGTCGTAGGGGCGATGAGGTGGAAGCTGGGCAGCACTGCGTTTGCTGAAGACCTCGGCCAGGTCGCGGTACGGGACAGGGACCTCCTCCAGGTTGATATCGGAGGCCTCGGACTCCCCTGAACACGTCCCAACCTGAGCCCGGAGACAGAGCTCCTGACAGGTCGCCCCCCCAGTGGACGATCTTATTGTTGGTCCAGGAGATGAAGGGGTCGTGGGTGATGAGCCAGGGATGTCCCAGGATGACGGGTGGTGAGATGATCTTGGTGATATATAGTTGAATTTTTTCAGTGTGGTTGCCGATGACGAGATGGATTTCTTTGGTGCGACGGATGACAGGGCTGAAGTTGAGGGGGCGACCGTCGATGGCTGTGATGGTTAACGGTTGGGATAACACCTCAGTCTCAATCCCCAACTGGGCAGCATAATCCTGATCGATAAAGTTCCCAGCCGCACCTGAGTCAACAAATGCGGTGGTCACGATCCGTTGGTGGCCCACGAGGATTGATACCTGAAGGAGCATCCGGGATTCAGCGGGACAGGATTTTTTTTGTCACCGGACCAGGTAAAGACCTCCCCCTCTCTACCTGGTCTGGCCGTTTCCCGGACGAAGAGGGCAGATCGCTCGATGGTGTTCTGGGGAGGCGCAATAGGCACATAAACCTTCGCGGTAGCGTCTAGTCCTCTCTGCTGCCGACAGGGAGGTGCGGCCTATTTGCATGGGCTCCCCGGCTCCGGTTGAGTGGGCCTCTGAGGCGATAGGTGGAGGAGGAGAGGGCGCAGCGACAGCGTAGGTGACGGGTGAATCCAGGGTCCTTGTGCGGGGAATGGTGCCTGTGGAGGAACGAGAGACAGGATTAGTGCGAGGTGAATGGTGACGCATTCTCTGATCGACCCAGAGAGCCAGCTGGATCATGCCCTCCAGGGTGTCAGGGAGCTCCCGCACAGCCAACTCGTCTTTGAGGCAGATGGAAAGTCCTTCATAGTAGGCTGTGCGGAGAGCGGCGTCACTCCAGGTGGTTTGAACTGACAGGGTTCGAAACTCGGTGGTGTAACGGCTGACGCTGCGTTCTCCTTGTCTAAGATGGTATAGGCGTGAGTCTACCTCCACCTCGCTCTCAGGGTGTTGGAAGGCGACCCTGAGCTGGGTGGTGAATGCAGGATATGAATGGGCGGAGTCGCTGTTGGCCTTCAGGACCGCCGCAGCCCACTCGGCTGCCTGCCCGGTGAGAAGTGAGACAAGTAGAGCGATCCTGCTGCGGTCTGTAGGGTAACGTGATGGCTGGAACTCAAAGATGAGAGAGAGGTTAGTGAGAAAAACATCACACCGGGCGCCGGATCCATCCCATTTATCAGGAAGTGAAATCTTGGGTTGCTGGGCGGGGCGGATTGGTTCCGCGGGGGCGATCTGTGCAGCAGCCAGGTCGTCATAGTCCGCTTGCAGAGTGGTGAGATCCGATTGGAGAGCCCCGCACTCCGCCTGAAGACCGGCGGTCTCGGCACGAAGCTCGGTAACCTCCGCTCGAAGTCCCACCATCTCCTGCCTCAGACTCATGATTTCCACAGTCTGCTGCTGAATCACACCCCACAGTTGTTCCAAATCCGCCGGGGCCATTTCGGGACCAGACATTCTGTCACGGAGGCTAGACGAGAAATGAAAGTTTCGAGATGAGTCCCCTTGTAGCATGACGGAAAACTCAAACGCGGAAGTACACGAGTGAGCAGGTAAATCATGCAGTTGGTCTGAGAACGCTCCGATAAGGAGTAGAGATTTCCACCAAGAAATCCGCGTTCTCACACGCACACAGATAGGTAAATAAGCGCTCCGGAGAGCAGAGAGTTTACTCACGTGAGTTGCGATGAAGATGGGACCTGACGTGGAGTCAAACATGAACTCAATGTCTGGTGCTAGACAGACACCTACATCCTGCTTAAATACCTGCGTGAGGTTACTTCCGGGTCCTCGTGACCTCACGTGACTTGGTGCGTGTGACAGATACTGCTCATAGATTCATATCAAAAAGGTCAGTTCTTTTGTCGAGCAAGTGGTATTCCCCTTTGCATTGACTGGAGGAAGAAGTGGTTGTCAAGCCTGCTTGAACAAACCAAATGCACTTGTTCCAACAAATCTGATGGCAGTTCTAGAACATCCTTCACAAAATCCTCCAGTGGCCGCCCCCTTTGCTTAATAGACAAGAGTTGGGCCTCAAAAGGTCAGTTTTTTCTGTCATGGTGCAGTTCAGTGAAAAGAGATTAGACGATCTGTTTGCTGCAAGCGGTCTTTATTAAGTGAAAGTAAAACACTGAGGAGTATTGGCAAAATGCTGGAGAACAGAAAACCATGTCATGAAGCAAAAAGAATGCGCAAATAACAGCTGAAACTGCAAGCTGTAAATATAGACTAAACTAGTAGCTAAGCAAGACCAAGACCAGTGATAAAATAAGCATAGAAACAAATGAGATCATGATAAACTAAGCTAACAAAGAAAACAGAAACTAAAAACAGGAAATATGAAAATAAAAACAAAAGGGATGAAAAAAGTCCTGAACAGAAACAAAACATGACATTACACCCCCTCCTGGTAGGCCACTCTTGGTGCTATATACAAAACTAACACTAAAGCGGAGGGAGAAGGTGAAAAAAGAGCCCAAGGATGAAAACCTAGTTGGTATGATGCTTGGTTGGTGAGGAGGAGATGGAGCTGGAAAGATGCAGACCCAGGTCGGAGGTTTGAAGATGGAAGACTGTGGTGAAATCAGTCAAGCTGTAGAACCAGGGGACTGCAGGATCAAAGTAGAGCTGGAGGCTTAGAGGACTGAGGTGGAGTCGGTAGGAGCAAGGATGATGATGGAACCAAAGGACTGGAGGGTCCAGACATAGCCATAGGCCTGGAAGTCCAGAGTGGAGCCAAGGGATGACAAACCCAGGCTGACACAGTAGGACAAGGGGCACCAGGTGACGCTGAATGAGCGAGGAGCCATGGTGAAGCCGATGGATTTTTTTTTTTTTTTTTTTTTTTGAGCAAAGTGAAATACATAGATTGACAACAACATCTTGACAGTGACTTATACGTAAGCTGAAATCAGTCATAAATATATACACCCACATATACACAAATGAGACAAAAACAAAAAAACAAAAGGAGAGTAAAGAACGGAAAAAAAAAAACCCAGAACAAAACAAAACAACAGCAACAACACAGACCAAGCTGTAAATGTATGGATGTGGTAGTTTAAACAGGTACAGAGATAAGTTAAATCCACAGATTCATGAGTTGTAATAGCAATTATCATTAATTTAATTTCTGTGTGTTATTTGGTGAGGGAAGAAACAGAAAATAGAAAAGAGAGATTATAGATATAACTGTACTAAAGGTAATTAAATATACATTGATACAATTTATAATAATGATAACATTATAACATAATATAGTATTAGACAGCAGAAAGAGCAACAGATGTGATCATCAATATAATGAGCATTTAAGTATATTCTGTTAAGGCTTGGTCACTTCTTGGTTGAGAGACTTCAAAACTTTGCGCCATGTACAATCATTGATGCAGATCTATTTTCATAATCAATATATAAATGGAAACAAATTAAATGACACTGACAGATAATAGCCAACTTTTAAAATTGTAGGACAGAATAATTATTATTCATAATAATAATAGTGGCGGAAGTAGTGAGTGCAGCAGCGATAATAATAATATTCATAATAGTAAAATGAATACTATTAGTGAGAAATGGACTGGTCGATAGAATTATTGCAGATAACCTCATACTCCTCGAGGTCCAACAGCCGCTCCATCCCTGCCGGTGTAGGCAACCAACAGACCAGTCGGCACAGACCCCAACCCTGCCCTGTCTCTCCCCCCTGCCAATGATAAAACCCGACTCCCGTACCAGTGAATACCTTTGGTCATCACTTTTATCTTTTTTTTTTCGATGTCGATGGAAGTCGATGGATTGATGGGTTGAGTTTTGGGCCCAGCAGATCAAGATAAAGTTGACACATCTAAGGACAAAGGCAGAGCTGGGGGCCAAAAGATCTGAGGCAGTGCCAGGGAGCCAGGCAAAACCAGCAGGGAAGTAGGAGCTGAGGAGCTTGGAGACAAAGGAGCCTGAAAGCTGAGCGGAACCATCAGAGACACAGAAGCAAGAAGGCTGAGTGGGATCTGTCACGGAGGCTGGACAAGAAATGAAAGGTTCGAGACGAGTCCCCTTGTAGCATGACGGAATACCCAAACGCGGAGGTGCACGAGTGAGCAGGTAAATCACGCAGTTTGGTCTGAGAACGCTCCGATAAGGAGTAGGGATTTCCACCAAGAAATCCGCGTTCTCACACGCACACAGACAGGTAAATAAGCGCTCCGAAGAGCAGAGAGTTTACTCACGTGAGTTGAGTTGGAGAAGGGACCTGACGAGGAGTCGAACATGAACTCAATGTCTGGTGCAAAACAACACCTGCTTCCTGCTTAAATACCTGCGTGAAGTTACTTCCGGGTCCTCGTGACCTCACGTGATCTGGTACGTGTGACAGTACCCCCCCCTCCAGGACCGGCACCTGACGGTCCCGGAGCGGAGGATACCCGACGACGGTAGTCCTGGATGAGAGTAGGGTCCAGGATGAACCGCCCGGGAACCCAAGAACGCTCCTCCGGACCGTAGCCCTCCCAATCAACGAGGTATTGGGTGCCACGGCCACGGGTTCGCGAGTCAAGGATCCGCCGGACAGTGTACGCAGGACCGCCGTCGATGATCCGGACCGGGGGAGGAGCAGTGACCTGGGGAGACAGAGGGGAGAAGAAGACATGTTTGAGTTGAGATTGATGGAATACAGGGTGGATCCGGAGGGAAGCAGGCAGCTGGAGCCGGAAGGTGACAGGGTTTAGTCGGTGAGTGATCTTGTAGGGTCCGATGAAGCGTGGAGTGAGTTTTTTAGAGTCCGTCTTCAGGTGGATGTTGCGGGTGGAAAGGTAGACCCTGTCACCGACGTGGAACAATCGTCCCGGAGGGTGCCGGCGGCGGTGTTGAGTGGTGTAGCGTTGGTTGGCTTTCTGAATGGCAGTCCGGGCGTGATTCCAAAGCCGCCGGCACCGGCGGACCAACTGTTGGGCGGACGGGACATCAACCTCCGGTTCTTGATGTTCGAACACCGGAGGTTGGTACCCGTAGCATACCTCGAAAGGGCTTAGGTTGGTGGCCGAAGATGTGTGTAGGTTGTTAGATAGTTCGGCCCAGACGAGGTAGCGCGCCCAGGAGCGCTGATGTTCACCCGCAAAGCATCGGAGGAAGCGCTCCAGTTGTTGGTTGGCCCGCTCCGTCTGGCCGTTCGTCTGAGGATGATGACCGGACGATAGGCTGGAGGTGGTGCCGACCAGACGGCAGAAGGCCTGCCAGAACTTGGCCGTGAACTGGGGCCCTCTGTCCGAGACGATGTCCTTGGGAAACCCATGCAAGCGGACTACGTGCTCGAGTATAAGCTCCGCGGTGGTCTTGGCAGAGGGGAGTCCGGTGAGAGCCACCAGGTGCACAGCCTTCGAGAAACGATCCACAGTGGTCAGGATGGTGTTCTTGCCCTGCGAGTCAGGGAGTCCAGTGACGAAATCGACCGAGATGTGACTCCAGGGGCGTTTGGGGATGCGGAGGGGCTGCAGCTCGCCGGTAGATGGTGAGTTGGCGGTCTTGGAGCGAGCGCAGATGTTACATGCCTGGACGTACTCCTGTACGTCTCTCCTCAACGTCCTCCACCAAAACGCCCTGTCGATAAACGAGATGGTTCTCTGGACCCCCTGATGTCCTGCCAATGTGGAATCGTGCCCCCACTGGAGGACTTCTTTGCGGAGATGGTCGGGCACAAAGAGTCGGGGGTTTCAGGTGGAGGAGGTTCCAGACTGTGACTCTGGCGGACTCTCTCTTCTAACCCCCACTGGAGGGGAGCCAAGATGATGTGAGGAGGCAGGACAGGCGCGGGTTCCGAGGAGGTGGTGTCTCGTTGATGTTGGTGGGAGATGGCGTCCGCTTTGGCATTCTTCGAGCCGGGCCGGTAGGAGAGATGGAAGTGGAAGTGCTCGAAGAATAAAGCCCACCGCGCCTGCCTGGGGTTAAGCTGTTTGGTCTGGCGGATGACGGTGAGGTTCTGGTGGTCGGTCCAGACGGTGAATGGGTCGCTGCCGCCCTGGAGCCAGTGACGCCACTCTTCCAGAGCCCACTTGATGGCCAACAGTTCACGGTCCCCTACCCCGTAACGCTGCTGTGTGGGATTGAATTTCCTCGAGAAAAAACTACAGGGGTGTAGTTTCTCGTCTGGACCGCGTTGTGAAAGGACCGCCCCTACGCCCACATCGGAAGCGTCCACTTCAACAACGAAAGGTTTAGTCGAGTTGGGATGGATGAGAACCGGAGCAGTGGTGAACAGGAGACACAGTTTCTTGAAGGCTTGGATGGCTTCAGGTGTGAGTTGAAATTCTCCGCGTGATGGTTTGGTAAGAGCAGTCAGAGGTGCTGCAGTTGCGCTGAAGCCCTGGATAAATCGCTGGTAGAAGTTAGCGAACCCCAGAAAACGTTGCAGCTGTTTGAGCGACGTGGGTAGGGGCCACGAGCGCACAACCTCCAGCTTCTGGGGATCCATGGCCACACCCTGAGAAGATATTACGAAGCCAAGGAATGTGGTGGTGTGCTGGTGAAAGGCACATTTCTCCAACTTGCAGTACAACTGATGGGCCAGCAACCTCCGGAGTACTGCTCGGACATGCTGGGTGTGTTCCTCGAGCGTCTTGGAGTATACGAGGATGTCATCCAAATAAGCATTACACCACCTACCCAGCATGTCCCGGAGAACGTCATTGATGAATTGTTGAAATACAGATGGACTGTTGCATAGACCAAACGGCATAACCAGAGTCTCGTAGTGACCAGTGGGGGTTATGAAGGCCGTCTTCCACTCATCACCCTCCCTGATGCGGACCAAGTTGTAAGCGCTCCGTAGGTCCAGTTTCGTGAAGAAACGGGCACCAGAGAGGGCGTCCAGGGCAGTGTTGGTGAGAGGGAGTGGATGACGATTCTTGATGGTAAGCTGGTTGAGTCCCCGATAGTCAACACATGGGCGGAGACCCCCATCCTTCTTCTTCACGAAGAAGAAGCCCGCGGCCGCCGGGGAGCTGGAAGGACGGATAGTGCCAGCCCGAAGTCCTTCAGCCACGTACTCCTCCATCGCCTGATGTTCGGTGGCCGACAGGGAGTACAGATGGCCGCGGGGTGGTACCGCGCCCGGCACGAGATCAATAGCCAGATCGTAAGGTCGATGAGGTGGTAGAAGGGCGGCACGTCTCTTGCTAAAGACCTCGGCCAGATCGCGGTACGGGACCTCCGCTTGGAGCCCCACCAACTCCTGCCTCAGACTCATGATTTCCCCTGACTGCTGCTGGATCACACCCCACAGGTGTTCCAGATCCGCCGGGACCATTTCGGGACCAGACATTCTGTCACGGAGGCTGGACAAGAAATGAAAGGTTCGAGACGAGTCCCCTTGTAGCATGACGGAATACCCAAACGCGGAGGTGCACGAGTGAGCAGGTAAATCACGCAGTTTGGTCTGAGAATGCTCCGATAAGGAGTAGGGATTTCCACCAAGAAATCCGCGTTCTCACACGCACACAGACAGGTAAATAAGCGCTCCGAAGAGCAGAGAGTTTACTCACGTGAGTTGAGTTGGAGAAGGGACCTGACGAGGAGTCGAACATGAACTCAATGTCTGGTGCAAAACAACACCTGCTTCCTGCTTAAATACCTGCGTGAAGTTACTTCCGGGTCCTCGTGACCTCACGTGATCTGGTACGTGTGACAGGATCAGCAGAGACAAAGAATCTGGGAAGGACAGAACCAGCAAGAAAAGAAAAAAAAAAGTCAAAGAACCGGATGGAGCCAGGAAATCTTGGAGACAGGATGGGACTGGTGACAGATGAAAAATAAATTGAGGGGTGGGAATTTATTAATGGGCTCTGGCTCTGGGTCGGGGTAGGGATACACCCTAGCTCTTGGTCTGTAAGGTCCACTGGATGATTAGAGGCAGGCAGGGCTGAAAGGGGCAAGAAACAGGCAGAACAGGTGTTCTCCTGGACCTCCTCAACTGTTAGGCAAGAACTAGTCGAACAGAGCACATACGTAATGTACTGGAGCAGCGAACAAATGCTATTCCCCACTGACATAAATTGGAGGAAGAGGTTGTCAACATGCTCTCGTTCCAACAAACCTGATGGTAGAGTTCTAGAAAGTCTTCCACAAAATCCTATAGCTGCTCCGCTTGATAAAGGGGTCTCTGGATGATGGGATACTGCTGCTAGCTCCATATTAAAAAGGTCTGCTCTTCTGTTATGATGTGGTTCAACGGAAGCAGATTAGAGGATATTTGCAGCAGTATTTCAGGAATCCAGGCAAATTACACAAGATCAGACAACCATACTACAAAGCATGGGTGCCTGATCTTCCTGGAAGTCTACCTGCAGAGTTCAGTTTCAGCCTTGATCAAACACACCTGTCTGTAATTATCAAACGCTTCTTTGGCGCTTAACTGGTTCAGTTGTGTTTATTCAGGGTTGGAGCTGAACTTTGCAGGAAATTAGGGCCCTTTCCATGCTTTTAGCTGTGTATGTATAAATTTTGTATCGTATCAGTGTTTCATCCAGATGGATCCTAGAGTGGATAAATCTGAAAACGATACCCTTGTGTTTTCCGTGTGAACAGCCTGTATATTTTTTTAAATGAATGATGTCATCACCCCATGTCTCAACCCTAGTCAGACACCACTACATCACGTAATAGCAACAACAACATGAACAAACAATGAGCGACTGTATTTTTATTAACTAACATTCACACAAATTAATAAATAATTGTATAATAAATTGTTCTTGGGTTTGTATACAATGTGCAAGGTTTATGCACATGCTTCAAGTCTTCTCTGTTTTTGTGCATCTCTGTGGCAGAATTACAGTGCCACATACTGGTCTGGCATTGGTTTAGAGTCGTTTCAGTGGTTTTGTGTGTATTTCTTGAGACAATGCCATGTTTACAGGATTTTTTTTTAAAGAGATTGGATATGGAAAGCTCTGGTATCGCGTGGATGGGCCCTAGGTCTCCAGGAACAAGACTGGGCACACAAATGACAACTACAACTGAGAGATATAAATATACTAAACTAGAAACTAAATAAATAAGACACAGGTAAGTGAAATATGCAACCTCAAAAGCAAATGACATAATCAAGGTAACCAAGGAAACAAAAACCTTAAACAGGAAACATGAACATGAAAAACAAAATGATTAAAAGAGTCCTAAACAAAAACTCTAGTGATCTCACATGACTCTCAACATGATCTCAGACTTTGCTCAGATTTACCAAAGTCCGCAATCAAAATTCTCCTTTTCATTAAAAACATTCAAATCTATCTATTTCTATTTTAAGGTAAGGTACTGTCATAACACAACAAGCGCATCCTCCTGACCACAAGGGATCAGTCTTAAGCTGGAAAATGACAAGCTTTTAAAATTACAAGCATTTTTTCCCTTACATGGTAACATATAATTACTGTTATGGACCACCAGAGGACAGCACTAATCCAAAGGTATCTTACTTGAAAAGTGTGCTTGTACTTTATTACATTATAGTGATAATCTGGTTTATGTAAACAACTAACCATACATGAAGGACATGAAAGGAGAGTGATTTTTGTGGGAATAAATTACAGTTTGATCACACCTCTACAGATGGTGCACATGATCTGGCAAAATAGAAAACAGTTTCTAGCAGCAGGAAGGGAATTATCTTTATCTGCTAACAAATTTATTTAATACCAACCGACCCAACCAAATCTGTGAATATCTGTAAATATGAAAAAAAAAATAAAAAAAAACCTATATATATATATATAATTTGCAGTTGTTTTCCTATACATCTTTATCCTTGTTTAAGTTTACTTCTACCTAGGAAACAACCATGCTGCTACAGATATACTGTTTGTGATAATTTATATTTATCTGCTTCACATTTTTTCTTATTTCTATATTCGCAACAGTCTTAATCTCTTAGACTGATGTTCTTTTTTACTACTTTTCAATATGCCAGAGATATTTTGGTTCTTTTGTTTGCTATCATTAAAGCATTATTTGAAGTATGTCAAAATGCAGTGTGTATTCTTATGACTTTAATTATTGCTACTGCTCTGTATGTTGTACATCAATTATCAGATAAAGGGCTTATCATACCTCTATATATTCTCAGCATTGTTGCTTTATCTACACTCCAT